>CM045761.1:46291481-46462994 GCA_025200525.1 Camellia lanceoleosa | reverse complement strand
TGCAAAGATCGAGGGCACCATAAATATTGTTGGCGAATACTAGCCATAATGTTTATCTTCCGTAGTATCTCGAGGGCCCGCCGGCATCTGGATTTCTTCTTAGACCCCGAGGTCGCTGGTAGAAGATGACTCCCGCCTTTTGGATTTGGTGGATTCTATCATGGGTATATTTAAATGCGACCTCCTTTTGCAGGACAAGAGGCGCCTTTTTCTACTTATTATTCTTGAAAATGGGCAAGGTATCTCTAAGATTCCACCTGAAAGCCACTTTTGCCTTGGCAAGGTTTTTGATTCTTTTTTGGCTTCGTGGAAGCTCGGGTTTGTGTTGGTCAGGCATCAACATCGGGTCAACATACCGCCAAGAGGTCTTTTCAGAATCGGGTTTTGGGCGCACTCCATCCCTAGAGAAGAAACCGCTCTGCTGGGTCGACTACGGGCGTCAGATATTGGAATCAAGTATGGAGCCAAGGTTGATGGTTGTTTCACCGGATCAGAGGGTTGCCGATCCTTGGTCTCCGTCCGAGACGCTGACGCTGACTTCAGGAGTCAGGGCGAGGGAGGAGATAAGCTCTTCTTCTTTTTTTTCTCCCTGTAACGCTCTGGAAGAGTTGATTTGTATGTTGAATAAAATTCGAGAGTTGAGAGGCGTTTCTTCCGCTTTATGGACCGGGCAGTGTCTAAGAAAGTTTCTTCAAATCTTTGTCGAAAGTTAAGGATCGGGGAAAATTTTGATGGCTTAGGAATAGGGCTACAAGAAAAACGTACGCGTTAGAAGAGACAAGAAGCGCATGCAAGACTTTCAAAAAAAACAAGTAAGTATGAATGTAGTGGGCTCTTACCATTACCTCTTACAAAGACCGATCGAGGGAGAGGGAAGAGATGGAGGTCTTTACATCTCGAGCAACCCCTGGGCCTCAAGTAATGAAATAATCGCCCCACCTCCTTGTCGAGTCTCGAGAGGCACGTACAATGCATTTTGAACCTCAGTGACTCCTCATTAAGGTAATAAATGTAGCCTTTTTTATTTCTGGGGTTAAAAAAAAACATATTGGTATTGCAAAAGATTGAATATCTACTAAGGTGATCCTAGCGTTGGTCAGCTTAGCTAAGGCTATGATACCAGCCATTGATCACCGACAAGAATCGATGGTATAAGTCGTATATGTCTGGGTTCAACTTATAATAATGGAGAATCTCTAAAGGACGTTGAAGGGAAGTTCAAGTCCACACTCAATAAAGGCAACTATGTGTGAAGGGCATGGAGTTATCAATAGGCATGATGGAATTGATCATCCCCACCAACCTCGTAGATTGACATCGGTGTTTGGGATTTCAAATTCTTGCCTAAAATGTTCTAGCTTGGCCCGAAAGTGCCTACCCCATGTTTCCACATATCCATGATATCGGCCTAAAAGTATTGGATCTCGGAAAGGGAAGATGTTTTAAAAAGGGTTGTTGGGACCCCAAGAAAACCTAGGAGCCCCATGTATTGGTGCAAGAATTTGTAAAGATTGTTTCCGCTTTTTTCCTAAAGATTGATGGGCTCTACAGACAAATCCCAAACCTAAATCTATGAAAACGAGGATTGAAGACACAAATTTGGGAAAATAGAAAACAAGAACGTAGTTTCGTAATCAAGAATGTAGGTGGGACTATCAAAAGCATAAGGAATACAAGGAGTATAAGGTCAAGAACAAAGGACAAAGGAGCAAGAAAACGTGAACAATACGCCAGTATTCAAGACATAGGCAAGGGCAAAATCATGGAATAAACACATTCAGAGATGAGATTCACAAATCGAATGTTTGAACAAAGCAGTAATGGCAACAAATAGTAAAGAACATCAGAGAATTGAAAACGAAGGGAACTGTAGCTTACCAGAAAAAGTGAAGCCAGTATGAAGATCGCCAGTCGGGCGAAGATCGCCAAGTCGTGCTATTTCGCTGCGTATAACGTGTATAATAACAGACGACAAAGGCTTCACCAAGAGGAAGGAAAGGTAGTTGTAGAGCCAAGTTTGGAACAATGGCGGATTCGAGGAAAAGTAAGAAAGAGAAGCAAAGAAGAGTATCGAATGAAAGTGAAGAAATGAAAAGAGGGAAAAAGTTTTGTTAAAACTTGAAAACGGCCATTAAAAATGAATTAATGCGCCAGAGCAACGCACGCGCGATCAGAAGGCACGCAGACGCAAGATGACGCCATAAAGGCGCAGTACTGCCACCGCACGACACGTAGTGATGAAACACGCGGATGAAAGTACCAAACAAGTGATGCGTGACAGTTCATATGTTAGAAAGAACTTGGAGTCCTATTCATGGAGACATGTCCGCTTGAAATAAATGACATTTCCAAGATAAGAAAATTTTAAGCCAACGTATTTCAGAAAGAAGTATTTACCGTATAGGTTCCATCACCTCGTGAATGCCGAGGCAATGTAACCTAGGAACAGTTTTTGCGGGATATATTTTTTGAGTACCAACACGTGGCAGGACGCCGACGCTACGTACCGAGGTGCCACGTGTCCTGTTCATGAAGCCGAGGTTATCTCGGCGAGGCTGAGGTTACTTCCAAAGATATCGGAATCCGAGAGATAGTTTTGGATATGACAAGAGTCCTAGAATGAGGAAAACTTCAAGATGGATAAGGATAATGTTCTTAGAGAGTGTATCCTTATCTCTTCGAGGAGTCCAAAGTAAGCACTAAATGGGGAGTCCAAGTCGACTTCTATCGGGGACTAGGATTGAGTTAACTATAAAATAAAAGGCACTCCGCGATCTAAGATTACGCCAATTTATATTCTAAAATGCTGAGTTTGTATAGCCGCCGCTGAATTCCTGTCTTTTCTCCATTCGATGTTTGTATCCCAGACTTAGGTTCCGTGAGATTCTATCTTTGTGAAATGGTTGTTGTCGCCCTATATTTTCTTATTTGGAGTTATAGGATGCTAAGGCAGGGTTTGGAACAGATGGTTGAGCTTAGAACCAAAACTAGTTGCCCGTATTTTGGCTTGTCCGCCGAAGGAAGTTTGACGCCGAGCTAGGATTTATTGTTGCTTGTCCGCCGAAAGGAAGGTTTTGGCGCCGAAAGTGAAAAACACCTATCCAATATTTCTATGCGTGAGGTTGGACGCCGAGCGGAGCCGGGCCGCCGAGCGGAGTTCAGGTGCCGCCGAGCGGGAATCAATGCCTCAGAGGAGAAACTGTATGGTCCGAGAGCATCCGCCGCCGAAAAGTATGGGTATAAAATCGTGTTTTTGGCGTTTGTTAAGCGCTTTTTCATCCTCTTTTCTGGATTCCAAACCCTAGGTTACTTAGTTCCTCTCTCCCAACTCATCTTCTCCCCTAGGATTGATCTATCTAGAGTGGATTTCTACCCTAGTTCCTTCACAAATAAGATAGAGGAGAGGAGGGCTTTCTATTTAACTGAGCAATTGTTGGTTTGGAGCACTTTGGAGTTTTGGGCATCATCTTCATCTTCTTCTTTTGAGCTATTTCTTCGAGGTAGGATTTCCTACTCCATTTATAATGCTTTTAATCCTAAGTGTTGGTATTTTGGCATGTAAGGGTAGTTTGGTAGTTTTGGAAGAAACCTTAGGTTCTTTTTAGATTAATTTTGTATAATTAATTTAAAGGAATAATGTGGAATTTGGTTTAATTCATGGAATTGGGGATGTTAAATTTACATTCATTGATGTATTTATTTCTTGTTTAGAAATAACTGCTTTTGGGCTATCGGTGGAGGATATACTTGCCATTGATTATTGTAGACCCCGTGACGCTTAGGTATAATCGAATTAAGTCACATATGTTGATCATGAATTAATGTCTAACATTACTTGTATTGATTATGTGTTGTATATGGCAATTGTGTGTTTCATTGCATATGCATGTAATTTGGAGGAGATAGGGGGATGAACTCCCACCGGTTTAGGGGAAGATAGGGATGGACCTCTAAACCGGATTTGTTGGGGAGGAGATAGGATGGACTCAAAGAGCATTACTCATATGTATGTTATTGATAATAAATATTGCTATTCATTGTTGATACGATACATCATTATAATGAGTATCGCTGAAGTATGGAAGTGTTGTGGTTTGAGCTGGTCTCATTTATTTTGTGACATTTGGATCACTAGTATAGTTGGCGTCAAAAGCTCTGTTTACGAGCCATTATGATTTAATTGGAAGGTGGAAATAAATATTGGAAAGTGAAAGGTGTTATAGACAATATGTCATAGACAATGTAGGCATTCGTGTCATGAAGATTGGAAATTGATTATCTTGTGTTAACCATGTATCGAATACTAATGCTTTAGTTAATTCTTATGCTTGGTTTAGTATTTTTCTCTGGTCAGGCTCACCCTATATGGGAACTTCATTTTCAGTTCAGTGGTTCACTCCTCCAAGGACTTAGCCGGTGAGGAATTGAATTTGAAGACTTGTTTTATTTTTATTTGTTTTATTTGAACAATGTAATCTTTCAAGCCTAGGGCTTTATCTGCTTTTTGAGTTAGAACTCAAAGAATTGTGTCCAAGTGTTGGCTTGGCAAGATGTAAGCCCAGAGGGCATTTTTCGATGTTTTATTTCATAATACTGATGGATGGACTTATATTATTGTTTTAATATAATGATGCATGTTTATATTATTTATTATGGGTTTATTTTTGAGGCGCATAACTTGGTATCGAGCGCATAGGGTTTGAATACTTTGGGCACGCGAAGTGATTAGTATCACAATGGGTTCGCCTCTTGATAGAGACTTAGTGTAATGATTACATGCTTATGTGATAACATGTTTATGTGATTATGTGGGTATGGAATGTAGTTCCTAGGATGTTGATTGGATCCTTGAGTCTCTCGAAAGTCTTGTTGGAAAGGCACTTGATCAATGTTGTTTCTAACCGTAACTTTAGTGGCGCCTCGACTATCATTATCCGTGAATGAAATTGAGGTGTTTATGTGATTATGTGCTTATGTGGTATGATTTATTGTTGTCCAACGACAGGACTAGTGTTACAGCTTTTGGCACATTATTTAGAGTGCTAACGCCTTTGTTTCCTTTATTAGGATGTCGTGACGAGGACGAGGTCGTGGTAGGTGTGGTAGGCGGCTGTGCAGAAGTGCCCATACCGGAGGAAATTTCGGCAGCTCAGAGGGCGTTGTCGTGCCAATGTGGCTTGAGCCAAGAGGACAGAAAGTTATGGGCGCTGGCCCAAGAGATAGCGAGCTTAGGGAGTCAAAGCATTCTTAGGGCTCTTAATCGTGCTCTGTTGTAGTGGCAAACACAGACCTTTTTCTCGAAGAGAGAGTTCTTCCTGCCTCACCCGGACGAAGTTTTTAGGTGATCCTAGCGAAATGCTTAAGCGCGTATTTAATGGCTCTAATGCATAAACAAAAACGCTTTGAGATGCTTGTATCGAAGACGAGGGGTTGAAGGTGACCTTGGCATCGCTCCAAATTGAAGGATGCGGGTCAAGTGGAAGTTCACCAAGGGTCGTGATTGAGGTACCGAAGGCTTTTGTTGATGCTTTTCAGAGAAGTGACTGCCTCCACTGCTCAAGAGAAGTTGAGAGAAGCGCCAAATGAAGGTATCACCATCGCTGGCCGAGTTTGAGGTCAGATTCACTAGTTTGTCCGTGTTTGCACTCGAGTTAGTGGCATGACGAGGAACGCCACAGCATTGAGTTTGAGAAGAAGTCGAATGTGGCCTCATGCCGAGAATTGTAGGGTCTATGATTCGGGATTTTGGGCGATTGGTTGATGCAGCCCACACCGAGATTATGACGCAGAAGAGGAGGAAGGGCGTAAAGGCTCCAAGACGAGTCAGATGGCTGTAGTGATACAGGAGGCAAGAGAGGTTTCACCTCAAAGAACCTCGAGTAGCTTTTCAGGTCTACTTTTCCTGCATCGAAAAGTTAGTTCGGGAAAAGCAACAGGAGACATCACTTGCTTCATGTGGTCACCGGGCCACAAGTCTCCGGGCTTTGTCCTCAGAGGGGAGGAGTTCTGAGAGCAAAGATCTTCTTCTACCGATCTCGAGCCGAGTCGAGTAGAGGTCACCGCCTCTTGTTTTCAAGGTCACCAGTACATGAAGAGGTTTTGCCTACGCTTAGGTGGGCACATCTGTGCTATCGTTCGAGGTGCATCTGCAGTCGAGCGCCGCTCACGCTCAGCCTCGAGGGCCAACCAGGCTTTCGCCCCAACAAGGCAGCCTAGTGCTCTGAGGGGTGAGCAGTTGATCGAGGTCATCTGGGCGCTGGTATGCTTATCACAAGCAGATCTCGTGCCGCTCCATCTCAAGAGAGGTACCTTCTTGTTTTGCAATTCATTGTTAGTGTTTTGATCGACACGGGTGCATCTCATTCCTTTGTGTCTCACGATTTGCATCTATTTTGGAGTTGGAGTTAGCTCATTAGCATCTCCTATTTGTGTAGTGTCACCTGGGGGTGAGTTGATTTTGAAACAAGGTGTTAGGGTTGGATATAGAGGTCGATGATCATAGAATCCCTTTCTTTTGTAGTTATGCCCATGAAGGGCTTTGATGTTATTTTGGGTATGGACCGCTTGTCGCCATACCGGCGCTATTGATTGCTACCGCCGAGGGTCACTTGTTGTACCGTGATCGGGAGTGTTTTTTCTGGGGACCGTTGGTAGTGTTTTGCCACGGGGTATGATCCGCGAGGGCGAGTGAGCTAGTAGTCTACTTGCTAGTCTTTCAATTAGTGAGGGTGATGAGACTCAGATTGTATTGCCGAGGGTGGTTTGTGAGTATTCGGACGTTTTTCCCGAGGATCTTGTTAGCTTGCCACCTCAGCGGGAGATTGAGTTCTCTATTGATTTAGTGCCCGGCACGACACCAATTTCTATGGCACCTTACCGTTTTGCCCCAACGGAGTTAGTTGAGTTGAAGGTTCAACTCCAGGAGTTGTTGGATAAGGGCTATATCCGTCCTAGTGTTTCACCTTGGGGAGCACCGGCCCTCTTTGCTAAGAAGAAAGGTGGTGCTTTGAGGTTGTGTATAGATTACCGTAAGTTGAATCGGGCTACAGTTAAGAATAAGTATCCTATGCCCCGTATTGATGATTTGTTCGACCAATTGAAGGGTTCCCGTTGTTTCTCAAAGATAGATTTGAGATCGGGTTATCATCAGTTGAGAGTCAGGGAGGAGGATATTCCTAAGACGGCATTCCGTACGTGGTATGGCCACTATGAGTTTCTGGTGATGCCGTTTGGGCTCACCAATGCACCGGCAGTGTTTATGGATTTGATGAACCGGATCTTCCGGGAATTCTTGGATCGTTTTGTGGTCGCCTCGCGATGACATTCTCGATTTATTCACCTTCGAGAGAAGCACGAGGAACACTTGAGAGTGGTGCTAGAGTTACTTAGAGCCCATAAGCTTTATGCTAAGTTCTGAAGTGTGAATTTTGGCTAGAAGAGGTGAAGTTCTTAGGTCATGTAGTTTCGAGGAAGGTGTCTGCTGATACATCCAAGACCTAAAGGCAAGATTGGGCACTTAAGAGTGTGTTTGAGATCCGCAGCTTTTTGGGATTAGCTGGGTATTACCTGGGTTTGTGAAGGATTTCTCCAGTTAGCTTCATCATGACTAGATTGACTCAAGGGAGTCAAATTTGTTTGGAGTGAGACTTGTGAAAAGTCGCTTCAGAGTTGAAAGTTAGATTGACCACCGCCCGGCCTTGATTATTCCTGAGAGAGGGTTGGGTTATGCGCCTATTGTGATGCCTCACGAGAGGGTCTGGCTGTGTTAATGCAAGAAGGGAAAGTGGTTGCCTATGGCTCACGCTACTTGAAAATTCATGAGAAGAATTACCCCACGCATCTACTTAGAGTTAGCAATTAATATTTCCCTTGAAGATTTGGAAGCATTATCTCAGTATGGTGAGAAATTTGAGGTATTCTCCGATCATAAGAGCTCCTAAATATCTGCTCACACGTAAAGACCAATTTGAGGCAGAGGAGGTGGATGGAGTTCATTGAGGATTATGACTTCGAGTTGCACTATCATCCGGGAAGGCTAATGTTGTGGTCGATGCCCTTATTAGAAAATCATGGTGACTTAGCAAGTATAGCCATCCCGGAGTGGGAGATGTTGGGTACAATGGGGAGTTTGATTTGCATCTGGCGAATCCGCTGGAGGTCAAGGGCCTGTTGTTGCACAGCCTACACTTGTGACTCGAGTGTTAGAGGCTCAGAGGAGTGATCTTGAGGTAGAATCTCTCCGAGAAAAGATTTCCATTGGGAAGGTTGAGAAGGGTTTGACGGTGTATCCCGACATGAGTGTGAGATACCGAGACCGTCTGCTTGTGCCGAGTCTTGCCGAGAGGAGGTACTCGAGAGTTTCATCATTCGCGCTTTGCAAAGGCATCCCTGAGGTACTAAGATGTATCAGATTTGAGTCGCCAGCCTGTGGCGGGTATGAAGAGAGATGTGGCGTTTTTGTATCTAGGTGCCTTACTTGTCGCCAAGTGAAGGTCGAAAGCATCGAGGCCGGGTTTGTTGCAACCCTTGCCTATTGCCGAGTGGAAGTGGGAGCATGTCACTATGGACTTCTGCTAGGGTCTTCCGAGGACTCCGGGGTAGTGATGCCATTTGGGTGGTGGTAGACCTGTTGACGAAGTCAACAAGACTTCATTCCTATGCGCGCTAGGAGATTCAAGAGATCATCTTGTCGAAGTTGTATGTTCGACATAGTGAGGTTGCACGGTCCCAAAGGACGATCGCCCTCGTATAGAGATCCTCGCTTTTATCGCTAGTTGTGGCAGAGTTTGCGAGTGCTTTAGGCACTAAGTTAACTTTTAGTACGACTTATCTTCCTCAGACTGATGGGCAGTCCGAGCGTACTATTCAGATCCTGGAAGATATCCTTCGGGGTTGTGTTCTCGATTTTAGTGGGTCGTGGGAGAGGCACTTACCATTAGGGGAGTTTGCCTACAACAACAAATTTTCGCCTAGTATCGGTATGGCACCGCTTGAGGCCTTGTATGGCCTCATGTAGATCTCCGCTTGTTGGGCCGAGGTGGGTGATGCACCTTGTTGGGTCCGAGTTGGGTGATGCACCTTTGAGCTTATCCGTAAGAGGCTTGTTATGTTCAAAGTCGCCGTAAATCTTATGTCGACTGTAGGAGGAGACCTTTGGTGTTTGAGGTAGGTGATCATGTCTTCAAGATATCACCTAAACGAGGGTTGATGAGGTTTGAAAGAGCGAAGTTGTCCCTCTGCTCATTGGGCCTTTTGAGATCCTTGAGAGGATTGGCGAGGTCGCTTATCGCTTAGCTTTGCCACCGCAATTATCCGGAGTTCATGACGGTTTCATGAGTATGCTTCGAAGTACGAGCGATCCGCTACATGTATTGATTGGACCGATGAAGTTATTGATGAGGATGTCTCATATGAGGAGAGACCGGTTCGAAGTCTTGGATAGGCGGATCAAGTTTTATGTGGCAAGACCATCCCTTTGGTGAAAGTTTTGTGGAAGCATCACGAGTGGAGGAGGCCACTTAGGAACGTGAGTTGGAAGTCCGTGAGAAATGTCCGGAATTGTTTATTGATTTGTAATCTTGTATTTAGATTATGTAATATTGTTGAACTTAAGAGTTTTATATATGTCTTAAGTTAGGAAAACATGGAGAATGTTTTGGTTTAATGTTAACATTTTGAAACTTGCCTTTTTATGGAAGTGGAGTATAACATTTATATATTGAATGTATTATTTATATCATGAGATTGAATATGATATGGAAATTGTTAACATTGAAAAGGTTAATGCATAAAATTGATGCAGTTGAAATATACGCTGGTTTATACATATTGTGAGATGCCTCTTGAAAAGAGATGAAGTGACCTATTGGGTCAAGTTGTTTATTATTGTTATAGCATGTCATTGGGAATTGAGAAAACTCATTTTTGAAAAACTTATGCTTAATTTCGAGGACTAAATTCTTTTAATGGGAGGTTATAGCGACCTGGTCTTTTCCCATTCGATGTTTGTATCCCACTTAGGTTCCAGAGATTCTATCTTTGTGAAATGGTTGTTGTCGCCCCATATTTTCTTATTTGGAGTTATAGGATGTGTTGGGCGGTTTGGAACAGATGGTTGAGCTTAGGAACCAAAACTAGTTGCCCAGATTTTGGCTTGTCCGCCGAAAGGGAAGTTTGACGCCGAGCGGGATTTGTTGTTGCTTGTCCGCCGAAGCGGGTTTTGGCGCCGAGCGAAAAACACCCATCCAAGATTTCTTCAGGTTGGACGCCGAGCGGGAGTTCAGGTGCCGCCGAGCGTGGAGTTGGACGCCGAGCGGGAGCTCAGAGGATAAAGTGCCGAGAGGTGCATCCGCCGCCGAAGGGGTTTACGCCGAGCGGGCGGCCGGGTATAAAATCGTGTTTTTGGCGTTTTAAAGCGCTTTTTCATCCTCTTTTCGATTCCAAACCCTAGGTTACGAAGTTCTCTCTCCCAACTCATCTTCTCCCTAGGATTGATCTATCTAGAGTGGATTTCTACCCTAGTTCCTTCACAAATAAGATAGAGGAGAGTGAGGGCTTTCATTTAATCTGAGCAATTGTTGGTTTGGAGCACTTTGGAGTTTTGGGCATCATCTTCATCTTCTTCTTTTGAGCTATTTCTTCGAGGTAGGGATTTCCTACTCCATTTATACGCTTTAATCCTAAGTGTTGGTATTTTGGTATGTGGGGGGGGGGGGGGTAGTTTGGTAGTTTTGGAAGAAACCTTAGGGTTCTGGTTTAGATTAATTTTGTATAATTAATTTAAAGGAATAATGTGGAATTTGGTTTAATTCATGGAATTGGGGATATTAAATTTACATTCATTGATGTATTTATTTCTTGTTTAGAAATAACTGTTTTGGGCTATCGGTGGAGGATAGCCACTGATTGTTGTAGACCCTGCATTAGGTATAACTGGAATTAAGTCACATATGTTGACTGTTGAATTAATACAGAACATTACTTGTATTGATTATGTGTTGTATATGGCAATTGTGTGTTTCATTGCATATGCATGTAATTTGGAGGAGATAGGATGAACTCCACGGTTTAGGGAAGATAGGGATGGACCTCTAAACCGGATTTGTTGGGAGGAGATAGGATGGACTCCAGAGTATTACTCATATGTATGCTTATTGATAATAGCAATATTGCTATTCATTGTTGATACGATACATCATTATAATGAGTATCAGTTGGAAGTATGGAAGTGTTGTGGTTTGAGCTTTGGTCTCATTTATTTTGTGACATTTGGATCACTAGTATAGTTGGCCAGGTTCTGAGCCATTATGATTTAATTGGAAGGTGGAAATAAATATTGGAAAGTGAAAGGTGTTATAGACAATATGTCATAGACAATGTAGGCATTCGTGTCATGAAGATTGGAAATTGATTATCTTGTGTTAACTATGTATCGAATACTAATGCTTTAGTTAATTCTTATACTTGGTTTAGTATTTTTCATCCGTGGGCTCACCCTATATGGGAACTTTTTTTCAGGTTCAGGCGGTTCACTACCTCCATAGACTTAGCTTGTGAGGATTTGGACTTGAAGACTTGTTTTATTTTTATTTGTTTTATTTGAACAATGTAATCTTTCAAGCCTAGGGCTTTATCTGTTTTTGAGTTAGAACTCAGTGAATTGTGTCCAAGTGTTGGCTTGGCAAGATGTAAGCCTGTAGGGCATTTTCTGATGTTTTATTTCATAATACTCTGATGGATGGACTTATATTATTGTTTTAATATAATGATGCATGTTTATATTATTTATTATGGGTTTATTTTTGAGGGCGTTACAGTTTGCACTATTGATTATCTTTGAGAGATATACTGACTTGATCATCAGAGTACTCCAGGGTGGACGAACCACCGCCGGAATCTTCTCTTCCTGCAAAGTTAGCCAGTGTCATCTATTCTCGCTAGTTCTTCCAAATTAATCATCGAGTTGGCAAGCAGGTCGTAAAATCACTCACACAAGAGTTATATAATTATATCATATTATTTGACAAAACGAGATGAAAATGAGATTTTAAGAATTATGTTGTCTACTTATTTTTAGTCAAATGTATTTGATTAAGTGATTTCCAATTCTCAATCAATCTATTTTTTTTCATAAATGATATGCTAAACGGATCTCATAATTTTGGATTGAGTAATTACAATATATTTCTATCAATTTTTTTTACTATATGGCATATGAATCTAATTGCTAACATTGTATTGAAAATATATATTCTAGATACAACCCATTGTATTACTATTATGCCGATGAGTAAAATAATAAATATAAAATGAAATATATAAGGGTTGTTTGTTGTAGTTAAAAAAAAAAATTGATTATTTAAAAGCTAAGATAAATTACCAATAGGTCCTAATAATTGGACTTAATTCCCATCAAGTCCTATTGAAAATAAGTCTTGGTAAAATTGTTGCTAAAAATAATTTTTTTGTGATAATTTTTTATATGTCGCTAAAAATTGACAATCAGTGACTTTTTTTTGTCATGATTTTTATAAATTATCGCTAAAACTTATAATTAATGACTTTTTTTATGACAAATTTTTCTCATAGGATCTATTAGAAAATAAGTCCACTTATTAGAATTTACACGTAAGTGCCCCTAGAAACTAAGGGAGGGATACTTTCAATTTCTACTTTGTAATTATCAGCTTTTAGTTTAAAAAAAGTTATACTAATGAAAGCTATAATAAGGCCTTGTTTGAGAACTTGACTATTTTATGAGATGGGAAAAAGTTGTTTAGAATGATTTATGATTTTTTTTTTCCCTTAGTTGAATAGATGATCGGGAGAGAAAAAATGATTGGCTAATGTGTAGGATGTAACATTTTATTATATTGACTATTTTAGTCTTTTTTGTCTTTTTAAACTATTTTTGCCAAAAAAACAAGTTGCCAAACAAAGGGAGAACATTAAAAAAAAAAAAAAAAAAATTAAAAAAGAACAAAAGAAGAAGTGGAGGGTGGAAAAATTATTACAAAATGATGAAGGTACAAGCAATCTATGCATTCAATTATGCAAATAAATTTTGTACCTCCATTAGTTAGAGAAGAAGAAAAAAAAAAAAATTGGTTGTTTGAGTGAAAAGTCCATATTTCAATTTTACTTTGCCAAAGATTCAAGTGGTGAAATATTTTGTCCAAAAGGTCAAACTTAAACAAAATGCCAAAAACCCCTTACATATATAGATATACATGGTTCAATACACAAAAATCTCACACAAGGACACTACACTAGACCCTCTCTCTCTCAATCATATTCTGCCATCGCCCTCATTTTCTTCCTCATCCTTTTCCGTCAGCTGTCGTTGTCATCTTCCACCCTTGGTGGTTTTAAGATCCAAACCATCTCTCTTTTCTCTCTTCTCCATCCGACTCGCCATCACCCCCAACACCATCGCCCTATACCATCTTCTTCATCGCCGTGACTACCGTTCTCCGCCGCTTCGCCTAAGATCGATGACAATCATGACGACGCCGAGATCACTAACACTGAACATCGATATATCGATAATGAGCTCAAGATCAAATTTGAGTTCTCAAATCAATCCTCTATTCTACATCTCTCTAAAATCTTAGGTTCACCATCTGAGTAGAAACCCTAGATCTTAGCATCACCATCAGGAAGCTCTTATGCTTCGTGTTAGCTGTATATATCTATATTACCATATTGTGCACTATATCATATTATGTTTTACCATGTTACCATATTGGGCATTACTTACCATATTATGCATTACTGTATTAGCTTCTCATTCTCATATATAAAGGAGTCTTGTATTCACTCATATTCATTCATCAAAATATACAGAGTTATATTCTCTCTCTCTCTCTCTCTCTCTCTCTCTCTCTCTCCTCGCTTTCTCTATTCTCATAACTAGGTATCAGAGCTATAATTTTTTTTTTCTTTTTCTCTGCTCATCCCTAGAATACAGAATATCTTTCCTGGTACCAAGGTCACTCTTTTTTTCTTCGACACTAACATTAACTTGCTCGAAATTTCCAGACGATTCCAACGACACCAAAATCATCTCCAACGGACTAGTGGCGCGCCCTCACATGCTACCTACATCACCACTAGGGGTGTGCGCGATGCGGTTCGGGTGGTTTGAGAGTAAAATTACAAACCGAATGGTGGGTTAGCGGGTTAGCGGGTTAACAAATTGCGGTTTGGGCAGTTTTTGGCGGATCGGCGAATTGAAGAATATTCTAACTAATTATCATACATTTGCATAATATATAACACTAATTTGTATAATATTTTTTAGATATATAACACAAAGTAATTTTACATAATATGTTTCATAGATATAACCACTAATTTGTAATAAATTTCATAAGTTAAATCTCTCTCACATTCATTTTTACATTGATATTTCATTGAAGTTAAAAATATATACGTATTAACTATAGCGAGCGGAGCAGAGCGGTTCGGTTCAGTTGGCGGATTATAAATTTTAAAGTTTAAACTGCGGTTAGCGGTTATAACGGTGCGGATTGATGCGGATCGGTGCGATTTTAGGGATTGGGCGGTATTTTGTACAAGTTCTAATCACCACGCATCACATCCTTTCGCCGCCACTCTTACACACGCCTACACGATCTCTCATGTCTCCTCAAGACAACATCCATCTATTGCTAACATACGCCGCACCTTGTCTACTAACTTGTGCGCATCTCTGGCAAGCATTATGCATCAGGCCTTGTTGACGCCACCTCCTTGTTGTTGACGTTAGCCCTATCCTCTATTTGGCAATGTTTATTGTTTTGGTTATTTTCCATATAGTTTCGCCTATTTTGATTGTTTTGGCCCAAATCTTGACTATTTTCGACCTTCCGAATGCACCGTGAACCCGCTTACCCGCTTCTACTCCGATACCATTGGACCCTCTTTGTGAGTCATATTTTGCTCACTCCATGGATCATTCAAACAACTTTTCTCAAAGACAATGGTTTTTTAAACCACCTACGACTCATAGTCGGTATCACACTTCGGCTTACTTTGCCTTAAATGCTACTTGTTGTTAGCCACATATTCAACATTCTCTAGGTTGCTCTTCTACACCTTTACCAACCCACACTCTTTATGATATTAAAGCCATTATGAAAAATGTTCTTTCTACTTTTACCTCTACCTCTACCTCTGGTACACCCTCTACTGCTCTCTTAATCACTTCAAGTAACTTTTCTTGGGTATTTGATTCAGCTTGTTGCAATCTCTACTGGTCAACTATGTGATCTTGGCCTCACTGTTTTATTTTCTCCAACTAGTTTTGTTGTGTAGGATCCAAAGACGGGACAAACTCTTGGGATAGGTTGTAGACATGGTCGCCTCAGATGAGCTCATCCATCGTGTATTCCATCATCCAATACTTCTCTTGTCCAAACCGCCGCTCTGTTATTACTAGTTCCCTCTTGCTTTATGGCATTCTCGCTAGGTCATGTGTCTTTTGGTCTTTCACGATCTCTAGTCTCAAGTGGTCAATTAGGTCCTCGTTTCCAAATGATAGAGTAGATTGTCTATCTTGTCAACTTGCCAAACAACCTACTTTACCATTTCATACTAGTACCTCTATGTCTCATGCACCTTTTGATCTCATACACTTTGATGTTTGGGGCCTTCACTTAATACCACTATGGGGAGATCTAAATACTTTATCATATTTGTCAATGATTTCACTCATTTTACTTGGTTATTTCTTATGAAATCTTATTTTGAGTTACACAAACTATACTATGATTTTTCACAAATGGTCAAAACTCGCTTTTCTTCCACTATCAAAATTTTTCGTGCTAATAATGCCTAGAAATATAAAGAAACTCATTTTTGAGATTCATTCGTCAAAATGGTACACTTTCTCACCATTCTTGTCCCGTACCTCCCAACAAAATGGTCGTATAAGCGCAAACATTGCTATATTTTAGACACTGTTCATGTTATTTTAATATCTTCTTGTCCAAAACACTTTTGGAGGGAAGTTGCTCTTACAACCGTCTATACTATCAACTGTGTCCCTTCCCTTACCATCAACAATCAAACCCCATATGAGTGTCTGTATGGCACACCTCCTGCCTATACTGGTCTTCATGTGTTTAGATGTACTTGTTTTGTTCTTCTTCAACCTCATGAGCGTACCAAATTAGAACCCCGTGCCCATTTGTGTGGTTTCTTGGAGTATGGGATTGAACATAAAGGTTATCATTGTTGGGATTTTCTTTCTCGCGCCTCCATGTCCTTTGTCATATGGTATTTTAGGAACACGAGATGTTCTCTTCTCTGTTTAAGTTTTATTTGTCCATGCCTTCTACTACACCATTTTTTACAGATCCTTCTCTTTTGTTTGATGAGCTTGATGCAGACCCTACTTCCGACATAATGACTTTGGCCCATCCCGAGGATTCTGCTCGCCTCCGGTCTTGCTGTTCCACTCTTTGATCTTGAGCCTACTCTTGTTCTTGCTCCTACTCCTATCTTCATTCTCTCTCATAGTGAGCCTCATGCATTCCTTGATTCTACTTCATCATCTTTTACACTAGAGGTACATCTTCATCATTCTACTCGAGCAACATAACCTTCTGTACTTCTTTGTGATTTCATTATTGGTTCTACTTTTTTTTCTTCTCATGAACCGACTTCTTATCGAGAGCCTTGCTCTAACCCTCTTTGGCGGCAAACTATAATTGATGAACTGCAAACTTTTGATAAAACTCATACCTTAGTTGACCTTCCGCCTAGAAAGAGTGTTGTTAGTTGCAAATGGATTTACAAGATCAAAACCCATTTTGATGGTTCCATTGAGCATTACAAAGCTTGACTTGTTGACGGGGGTTTACTCAAGAATATGGCATTGATCATTTACCCATGTTGTTCCTCTTACTTCAGTTCACAGCCTCCTTGCCATTGCTACTGCTCGCCATTAAAGTCTTTGTCAACTAGATATCAAGAACGCTTTTCTCAATGGCGATCTCACTGAGGAAGTTTATATGTAACCTCCTCCTAGTTCCTCAGTTCCATCCACCAAAGTTTGCAAACTTTGTCGTGCTTTGTATGGTTTGAAACAAGCTCCTCGTGCTTGGTTTGCTAAGTTTAGTTCTATCATTTCTGTGACGTCCTAAAAATCGAGAACATTAGAGAATATTTTAACAAATAAATACAGGGTTTATCTAAGATTACAAAATAGGAAGCGTCACTAATGAGTCCTTTGCTAATAACTAAGTAAGATCCCAGGAAGGTTGGATGAGTCAATATAGCCTCCCTTCAAAGTCCAACCACCTTAGATAGCAAAGCTATCCTTTTGATAGATCTTAACAAGGTATTAACACAAGGACTATATGAGTCAACGAGAAAATAAGGAATATGTATTATGTATAGATATATAATAATTGCAAAATCATGTTTTAAATACAATATGGGATCTATCACTTACAATCTCAAAACTCGTTTACAAACTAGTTTCAAATCCTCATAGGCGAATAGATGTCCTCAAATGTTTCAACGTTGCCTTTAACTGGCATAATAGCCTTTAATACTTGGCATGAAACGTCATGAGTTTTGAATGCCCAGTAAACGCATATACACCCCGTCCCTTTTTTCCAATCCAATATACCATCACAATTATAACAAGCAAGTAATAAAGCATGATAATCATTCAATAATAAATTATTACAAGGTTAGATGTTATTATTCTAGAAATCTCCCCAAAGAAATTTCATCCTTCCAACTGCAAGAATTGGACATCGACTATTCGTAACTCCCTTTTGCTACTTTGTTGCGTAACTTACCTCAATGCCTACCAATGGTTATATATCAAGGGCGCCAACCGTGAAGGCCTCAAAAGAGATGGCAAAAGAAAAAGGTTTTATCACCCCGAATCCAACCTTATTCTTCCAAAACACGCTTTTACCCTCGAAAGTGTTACATCCGACCCAACCTTATCTCACCAATCAAACCATCGCAAAAAGTCCAAATGCGCTCGCTCCATTCTAGGGTTTATGCGATAACTACTTGCAAGACTTAACCTTCAATTAGGGAGCACATCCCATCAATTCATACATAACACATTATCATCTCTTCATTATCCAAGTGATCAAAAACTCAATACCACCCCAATTAAGGTTTCATGAGTTAGATGTCTTAAAATAAAGTTAGAACAACTTAACAAGATAGTAATATTCACATAAGCATGAACATCATCAATTGAAGAAGATAAGGAACATAACCATAACACATGCAATATCATACCAATACATGATCATGTACAAATAAGTATTTTCATGAACACAAGAGCATAAAACACTCATGCAAAACTAAATTTCCAAATTAAGTATCATTTAAAGATTAAAATCAAAAGGGCTATTTCTAATTTTTCCCGAAATCGGCCTTCCTATGGTTCGTAGAGAATTTATTCTAGTTTTTAGAACATGTTTCAGAAATGAAATAGCTTTTCTAGATTTTTAGTTATTTAAGAAACAATCTAGCGCTGCCCAGATTCGTTGACCATTACGAAAATCGGATTTTCTTACAAACCGTTCACTGTTTTTCAATGAAATCAATTTTCCTTGAAAGCTAACTCCTTAAGGAATATTTTGATGTAAAACCAAGGTCGACAATATTTTTATATATTTTTCTAGAATTTTCGAAAGTTGGCTGTAAAATAGGTTTTTCATGCACAATACTCAAAATAAGAAAATTGGTGAGAAAAGAGGCCTACTAAGGGAAATTTTTCACTATTTTTGTGATGAACACATACTAAATAATATATCAATAACTCAGATTTTTAGAGTGATGGTATGCCTTTGGAAATAATGGGAGATATGGAAAGAAAAAGACAGTTTTGCATCTATTAAGAGGAAATATGAATAAAAGAATGATTAAATCCCAATTCATCAACTTTGAGCACATGAATACCATTAAAGCACATTTGAAAAATATGTCTTTAAACTTCTAATAACATTTATTCGAAAAAGGAAATAGAAGGAGAGGTGGTAATTTGGCTTACTTGGTGCTTAGATGGATTTATTGCACAA
This sequence comes from Camellia lanceoleosa, assembly GCA_025200525.1. NCBI lineage: Eukaryota > Viridiplantae > Streptophyta > Magnoliopsida > Ericales > Theaceae > Camellia > Camellia lanceoleosa. The sequence goes on along the minus strand of CM045761.1, from coordinate 46,443,933 downwards.
TTTTTCCTTCCTCCTCCACCACCAAGCTCTCTCCCTCTTTATTTTTCTTCTCTCCACCATGGGTTGAGTGTGTGAATGCGTATGTGTGTTCAAAAAGTGGAGATGAGTGGTATATTTATAGAAAAAAGAATGATAAAAAGCCTATTTTGCCCTTTGTTCCAATTCAATTGAATAACTCTTTGATTTAGTTTCAATGTAATGGAATGAGGGGTGATTAGGACCTTAATTATGTACTTAAATATGATCTAGTTAAGCTTAGGTCTAATTTAATTTAATCTAGTTACAAGTACAAATCTTATATGTAAAATTGGTACCAAAATCAAAGATATCCCGTGATTTTAGCAATATATCGCTTTTAGTACATTACATATATGTAGCTTCTAGGGTGGCTGGTCATGTAGGTGATTTGAGAGACTTTTCTCATTTATTTATGTATATACATATTGTAGATATTTTGAAAAAAAAGATTATAATATTGGGGGTGTGCTTTTATATGTAAAAAGAATGATTTGGGCTCAAAATGTAATTAAAATAAAATGTGCGAGTTTGGAATTGATTAGAATATATATTTTATGTGTAGTATTTATTAAAATAATGTTAGGAAAAATAATTTGGTTCGAATGATCTTGGTTTGAATTAAAAGACACACAACCAAATGAAAATGACAAAAATCAAAAATTAGGATTTTGAGCTACTAATCTAAAATTTGAGAATTAAATAATTAATACTAGAGCGTTAGAAATGATTTTTAAGTTATTGGGATCGATTAGGGTTTGTACAGGTTCATCTGTGATACGTTTTCAGCTCTAGGTTAATTTTGTAAATAAATAAGGAACTAAGGGTTTTTATTATAATAATTCAAAAGTAAGGGTCTTACTAGGATTTACAAAATTTAGGGATCTCACAACCTATCCCCCTTAAACAAATTTCATCCTCAAAATTTAAGTCGTTCCTCCAATCTAAAAAAATGTGGATAATTTGTCCATACAGATCCTTGCGCTTCAAGGTAGGTTCATACTTTAATCATCTCAGATTATCTTTTCCTCTTAAGTTCTTCTCTCTCGCCTAGAGCCACCAATGGCTTTGTTCTAATAATAGCGCCTTCATTGAGTTGAATTTCCTTTCTAATTAATGACGTGAAAAGGGTACGTAAATCTGTGATTTGTGAAATTTTTGATCTACTAGGTTACGATGTTGTTGCTTCAATGTGAAGATCATTTCTATCAATTCTTGAGGCGGTGATAGTCTAGTCCAACGAAATGCCCTCGTGTTTGTTAAAAATTTATCCTTTTGATCCTCTAGTACCGATATCATTGCGTTCATCGATTCGTTGAAATTAGGGAATCTGGTCTATCCCCCTTAAACAATAAAAATATTCCATCGGATGCATAAGTTGTCTCTCCTAGTAACTATTGATCAGGGCTTGATGTGCGAGTGACGAGTCTATATCTAGGATGATGTTAGGGATTGATGTGAAGTAATGCGATGAATAAAATATATACTTAAGAATTTTGAAGTACGAATATAAAGGCACCACGACTTGGGTTAACAAAATAGAATTTACATATTTACGCTCGGATTATAGAAAGTCCTGCACTCTTACAAATTTGAGAGGTCTATATTTCCTAAATTTCATGAAGAGACGAGTTCTATCGCTCGCTTTGTTTCTTTTAAATATCACAACCTCTAGAATTTGATTCCCAATGTGGTGCGAGATTTCGTTCGGAGGTGCTGGTCCGTTCTTAGGGTTTTGATTTCCTAGTACCATATTCCTATTGCGTTGTTATTCACAGGCTAGTGTGTTGTTGCTTGTTTCAGTGTAGTTATGGGCTCGAGTGTTCTGTCTTAGTATGAGGTAAAGCATAAGTCCAGGTCTAATTGTGGAGGCAAATTCTCAAGAGCAATCAACTGGTCTTAAAGTTATGATATAATTATCCTAGTGTGTTTGAAGCAATAAGATCAAGTAGTAAATAACGGATATAGGAAAATACACAACACAACATATATATAGGCAAAATAATAACTATAAGAGCTTTAAGACTGGATTAATGGAAGGAATGAAAGGATACGAAGCGGTTATAGCATCAATTAACATAAGAATCAATTGAAATATGAACAATATAATGAAATGGATGACATTATGGTTCCAAACTTTAATTTAGTCAAGGTTATGGAAATAGTGACTAAACTAGATATTTAACTTGAAACTGCGTTGGCCATCCGCGTTTTAAATTGAATATCTAAGATTCGTCACCAAGTAAGGAAAATGATATTATTTATAAGAAGTCTTATGCTAAATAATCAGGGCTCAAAGGAGGTCAATTTGACAAAAGGTGGTATATAAAATAGAACTAGATGGTCATGACTTAATCTTGGAAAAGGATGCTATTGAATAAAGATTACGAATACAGGATGAGGGTACGACGATCAATAGAAGACGCGTGGAACTAATAGTGCCCCTACTGCACGATGTGAGGCCTTATTCAGAGTTAAAACAACTTCACGATCCTAAAATATGTCCTCATGAGTCGATGTTGTTGTGCCCGAAATTTGAAAAAAGGCCCTAAGATAGGTTAAGAAAATTTCTATTTTTGATATCTTTTAGTTGATAGAATAGGTAATGTTATAATAATATAACATATTCAAGGCAAGGTAGTCCCTAACCGCATGTCAAAACGCGTGGGTAAGTATTGAACCTAGGATCTGACACCAAGTTGTGATGCACCAAAAATCGGGAATATCAGATAATATATTAGCAAATAAATATAGGGTTATCTAAGATTACAAGAGAAGGAAACGTCACTAATGAGTCCTTTGGTTAATAACCAAGTAAGATCCCAGAAAGGTCGGAGGAGTCAATATAGTCTCCCTTCAAAGTCCAACCACCTTAGATAAAAAAAAGCTACCCTTTTGACAGATCTTAACAACATAATAACACAAGGTCTACATGAGTCGACAAGAAAATAAGGAATAGGTAATACAAAAGATGTGTTTAGATATGTAACAATTACAAAATCATGTTTTAAATAAAAACAATGGATTTATCACTTACAATCTCAAAACATGTTTACAAAACTAGTATCTAATCCTCATAGGGTAGCTATATGTCCTCAAATGCTTCAGTATTGCCTTTGACTAGCCTAATAGTCTTCAATACCTAACATGAAATGCTGTGAGCTTTGAATGCCTAGTAAATGCACACACACCCCGTCCTTTTTTCCCAATCCAATACACCATTACAATTATAAGAAGCAAGTAATGAAGCATGATAATCATTCAATAAAAACGGATTACTACGTTAGATGTTAATATTTTAGAAATCCCCCAAACAGATTTCATCCTCCCAACCGCAAGAATTGGACACTAGACTATTCAGAACTCCGTCTTTTGGTGCTTTATTGCAGAACTTACCTCGAATGCCTACCAATGGTTATATCCCGCGTAGTGCCAACTACAAGGCCTTAAAAGGGACAACGAAAAGAAACATGTTTTATCACCTTGAATCCAACCTTATCCTTCTCAAAAAAAGTTTTATCCTCCTGAATGTCCCATCTGGACCCAATCTCATCTCACTAATTAAACTATCACAAAAAGTCTGAATACGTCTGTTCCATTCTAGGGTTTACGCGATAACCACTTGCGCAAGACTTAACCTTCAATTAGGGAGCACATCCCATCAATCCATACATAACACATTATCATCTCTTCATTATCCAAGTGATCAAAAACTCAATACCATCCCAATTAAGATTTCTGTTGAGTTAGATGTCTTAAAGTTAGATGTCTTAAAATAACGTTAGAATAACTTAACAAAATAGTAATATTCACATAAGCATGAACATCATCAATTAAAGAAGATAAGGAACATAACCATAACACATGCAATACCATACCAATACATGATCATATACAAATAAACATATTCATGAATACAAGACCATAAAACACTCATGCAAAACTAAAATTTCAGATTAAGTATCATTTAAAGATTAAAATCAAAATGGCTATTTCTGATTTTTCCCGAACTCGGCCTTCCTATGGTTTGTAGAGAATTTAATCTAGTTTTCAGAACATATTTCAGAAATGAAATAGCTTTTCTTTATTTTTAGTTATTTAAGAAACACAGCGTTGTCCAGATTTGTCAACCGTTACGAAAATTAGATTTTCTTACAAACCACTCACTTTTTTTCAATGAAACCAATTTTACTTAAAAGATAACCCCTTAAGGAAGATTTTGATCTAAAACAGAGGTCCAGAATATTTTTATATATTTTTCTAGAAATTTTGAAAGTTGGCTGTAAAATAGATTTTTCATGCACAAGACTCAAAATTAGAAGATCGGTGAGAAAAGAGGCCAACTAAGGGAAATTTTTCACTTATTTTTTGATGAAAACATACAAAATAATGTATCAATAACTCAGATTTTTAGAGTGATAGTATGCCTTTGGAAATAATGGGAGATATGGAAAGAAAAAGATAGTTTTGTATCTATTAAGAGGAAATATGAATAGAAAAAGGATTAAAGTCCAATTCATCAACTTTGAACACATGAAGACCATTAAAACACATTTGAAAATATGTTTTTAAACTTCTAATAACATGTATTTGAAAAAGGAAATAGAAGGACAGGTGGTAATGTGGCTTATTTGGTGCTTAGATGGGTTTATTGCACAATTTCTTCCTCTTCCTCCACCACCAAGCTCTCTCATTCTTTCTTTTTCTTTTCTCCACGTGGGTTGAGTGTGTGAGTGTGTATGTGTGTTCAAAAAGTGGAGATGAGTGGTATATTTATAGAAAAAAAATGATAAAAAGCTTATTTTGCTCTTGGTTCCAATTCAATTGAATAGCTCTTTGATTTAGTTTCAATGTAATGGAATGAGGGGTGATTAAGACCTTAATTATGTACTTAAATATGATCTAGTTAAGCTTAGGTCTAATTTAATTTGATGTAGTTACAAGTACAAATCTTATATGTACAAATTGGTACCAAAGTCAAAGACATATCCCATGATTTTAGCAATTTATCCCTTTTAGTACATTGCATATATGTAGCTTCTAGGGTGGCTGGTCATGTGGGTGATTTGAGGGACTTTTCTCATTTATTTATGTATATACATATTGTAGATATTTTGAAAAAAAAATTATAATATTGGGGGTGTATTTTTATATGTAGAAAGAATGATTTGGGCTCAAAATGTAATTAAAATAAAATGTGCGAGTTTGGAATTAATTAGAATATTTATTTCAAGTGAAGCATTTATTAAAATAATGTTAGGAAAAATAATTTGGTTCGAATGATATTGCTTTGAATTAAAAGACACACAACCGAATGAAAATGATAAAAATTAAAAATTAGGATTTTGTCCTACCAATCTAAAATTTGAGAATTAAATAATTAATACTAGAGCGTTAGAAATGATTTTTAAGTTATTTGGATCGATTAAGGTTTGTACGGGTTTATCCGTGATACATTTTCAGTTCTAGGGTTAATCTTGTGAATAAGCGGGGAAATAAGGGTTTTTATTATAGTAATTCAAAAGTAAGAGTCTTATTAGGATTTACAGAATTTAGGGGTCTCACAACCAATCCCCCTTAAAAAAAATTTGTCCTCGAAATTTAAGTCGTTCCTCCAATCTAAAAAAATGTGGATAATATATCTATATTGTATCCTCGTGCTTCAAGGTAGGTCTATACTTTAATAATCTGGATTATCTTTTCCTCTTAAGTTCTTCTCCCTTCTGTCCAAAGCCACCAATGGCTTCGTTCTAATAATAGCGCCTTCTAATTAATGACGTGAAAAGGGTACATAAATATCTTATGAACATTGTTAGCCAATCTTGCAAAACAATATCAAGTGGCAAGATATAACTCCTACGAACACAATGAAGTTAATGATACATACACCGTTTTTTCCTAATTCATCCCTAATGACGATGTTGTTGTTGATGACAAGGGAAACGTAATAAATAAATAAAAGTTTGAGTGGTTACATAAATAAAATTAATAAAAATTTTCATTAATCATTACAGTTGTTACATTTACATCAAACCATTCTCTCATTTTTTGAAACATTGCATCTAACCAACTATTGTCCCAATTGGTTAATATAATACAAGGAATTTCTCATCTAATGGTGATTTTTCAATCTAAACAATTTTAAAGTACATTTGACTCCTTAATGTAATTTTGTATTATTTTCCAATAACAATAGCAATTCCCTATGAATAACTGCATTTCTCTTGAAAACGACAACAGACCAAGTGTTGGTAACAATCCAACTATTGGTAATAATCCAATCAGTGATGGTAGTGTCTTTGCAAGGGGTAAAAGGCCTATGGGTAGGAGGTCTGCAGAAGAATTGCTTCGAAAAAGTGAAGCTATTCAAGCTGAAATCTACAAATATAACAATTTGTTAGACATTTAACCAACACTTTGCTGAGAAGGAATTGAAAAAAGCTGAAAGAGAAGAAAAAATTATTCAAGCATTGCAAGACATGAAAGAACTAGAGATCAAAAAGGAAGACCATTTGCAGGAGATGAGATAACTCGAGAGCATAACAGGAGCACGCGAGATAAGGATTACAAATATTTCTCATTTGGACACTCAAGAAAAGCAAGATATATAATGTACAAAAATGAGATTTTTGCCAAGTGGTCTGCACATGTTAGCAACCTAAATTACTATTTTTCGCTGCCTTCTGATGAATAATTATAGGAGAATGTTTTTTTTTAATTTTGCAATGTTATTTTTTTGTCATTTATTTTTCAATGTAATTTTGAGTATTTTTAATGTAGTTAATAATTTTTTTTTTTTTTTTGGTGAATAATGGATGGTTGTTGGTGACTGTTTTTTTTTTTTTTAATGTAATTAATAATTTTTATTTTTTTATTTTTTTAGTGATATATTTTTTGGTAGGGTGAATTATATTTAATTTTTTTTTAGAAAATTTTCAATTTTTTTATTTTTTATATTTGTCTAGTAGGGTATAATCTAAATATATAATTTTTTTTTACAAACAGTTGAAAAAATGTCATAAAAGACAAAAAATAAATAAATAAAAAATACTAAAAAATCTATATCTAAACAACACTTATAAACTTAGAGGGAAAGTTTGTTGAGATTTGTCAAAATAACATGTAACAATTGGAGTACCATTGTTATAATTTGGCAAAATAATACTATTCATTGTCGAATTATAACAATGACAATACTATTTTAGTAAACACTATTGGAGATGCTCTAAAGTCTTCCAAGGAAGCAAGGGTTGAGAGACCAAAAAAATGGTTTTGATTTTTGTCAACAACAAAAATACTAGACTCTAGGGCTTGTTTGGTAACTATTTTGTTTTCAGTTTATATTTACAAAATTTAAAAAATTATTATAAAAACTTGTTTGATAATTTTTTTGGTTTACAAATGATTGTCTAAGTTTATGAATTTGAGAAAAAAAACGTAAACTCAAAAAATAAGTTTACATTAGTTTTTAAATAGAAATTTAATATTTTGACTAACAAATTTTTTTTCAATTAATTATTTTTTTCAAATAATTTGTTTTCAATAAATTTTTTTTTCAGTTAATTTTTTTTCCAATTAATTTTTTTCAATTATTTTTGTAATTATTTTTTTTTTCAACTATAATATGTATGATCTCATTGTCATAAATAATAAATGTATATATATATACATATATTTGGCCTGAACAAACATATTTTTTAGTTTATGTTTTTAAAATTTTTCAAACATTTTATTCAAATTAAACACGTTTGTAGTTTATGTTTTTTTTTTTAAAATAAACAAAAATCAGTTTATAAAATTTTTATAAACATAAATTAAAAACGTAAACGTTACCAAACGCTATCTAAACGTTCTATTTAGTTTTTTTTTTTTTTTATCAAATACTTAGGTAAATCCAACATGAGTATCAATGTGAATATTGTGTCAAATTTTTTTGTCAAATTAGTATTCCTAACATTGCTCGCTCAACAAAATTCCTAACTTTTTCTTTGGTCAAATTGGGTCAAAATGCTTCTTCAGCAAAATGATAAATGTATGAATAATACTAAATAAACTAACAAAATTTTTTTAAAAAAATAATTAAACACTAATGTGTTATTTATTATATTATTAAAATGCGTTTTTTTAGATAAATTTTGGGGGTCTAACTAATAAATTTAACACTATAAAATAAGAGAGTGATAAATTTATCACTAAAAATTATTCATAAAAAAGAGATCGATAAATTTATCACTATAAAATTATTCATAAAAAAAATTATCATTTAATAAATTATATCAAATATAAATTTTGAGCCTATCACTTTAGATTAAATAGTCTATCAAAATGTTTTTAATTATATAAATGATATTATTATATTATTCTAATACATATATTTTAAAGAAAAATAGCATTTTCTGTAATCAAAGTACTCGATTGGCTGCTAAAGACCCATTGGCTTTGGTGCGAAAAAGGAACAAGAGCATTAACAAATGGTTGACCGGAAGAAGTTTGGGCCGGCGGCTTGTCGGGTAGAAGAAAAACAAGTGTGAAATGAAAATAGAAAAAAAAAATAATAATAAAAATAATAATAAAGAAAGGGAAGTGACAGAGGTCAACCTTTATTGTTTCCACAGGTAATTTTCGACCACGTATCTTCTTTCGGCGACCAGTAATATGAGATAAATATATGGCATCATTGTTGATCTAATTGTATGTTGATTTAAGTGAGAGTGAATTATGTTTAAATAATAAGTTTATAGATAAAAAATTAGGTCAAGTTTGGTAAGATGAAGAAAATTCAAAAAGTTAAAAAGTTACTTAAAAAGTTAAAATGTTATCATTATTCATCAAAAATTAAAAAGAATGGCTGCACAATTTCTAATCTTAATTTTTTCTTACATACTAATTTATACAATTTTTTAATACACTTTTTTTTTATTTATAAAAATTCAAAAAGTTAACTCAAATATCTATATTTTTTCCTTCAACTTTTTAGTTCAAAAAGACAAAAATACACTTATTTAGAACATTCCAAACAACCCCTTAGTCATATAAAATATTGATAAAATAATTTGAGTGAAATTAATTCTTTTATGACAATTCCATCATTTGATATTTGATATGTATGACAAGATTGTTTTATGTGATTAATTTTGTATAATAATGTTAGAGACTTATATTTTATACTCATAAATGTATTCACAATAATATGACAAGGAGTTTTCTTAGGTGTGCAACCCACAAAAGGTGTAAGTGGGTTGCACACCATGTGCCACTCACACAAAAGGTGTAAGTGTAAGTGGAAGGTATAAATGAAATGTATAAGTTGCACACCATGTGCCACTTACACAAAAGTGTAAGTGCAAGGTAAAAAAGGTGTAAGTGTAAGGTGTAAGTGAACACAAAAAGGTGTAAGGTGTAAGTTGCACATTATAGCATTACCCATATGACAATGGTGGTGGGTCATAATTCAACTCACATCATTATAAGTTGAATTATGAAAGATTTATGAGGGTCTCAAACATTTTTCATTTTGTAATTGATTTTGTATCAATAGGCTTATCAATGTTTGAATCATGAATTTATTGAAGGATTTGTGAAATGAATTAAAATGGAAAAGGAAAAACAATAAGGAGGCGTTAAGGTGAAAAAATTAATTATTTTATAATTGTTTTACATTTTTCTTTACCTTTATAAATTTAAATCTTGTCTATTTATCCTAATAACCATATATAATTGCGAGACAATAACTAATTATGGTAAGGACACATTTCATTAAGCATTAGGCAATACCCGCAAGGATAAGTTCCCATCCATATTTTATTTATTTATACTTATTCATATTCTTTTTATGGGTTTCAATTTGAATTTACTTTGATAATTCAAACTGTCTATTTCATAGGTTTCACAATAAAGGTTATTCATACAAAAAAATTAGATTTATCAGACAATTATAAATGTGGGCACATATTTTATGAATGACAGCACGTGACTAACGTGACGCCGAAGTGTCAACTTAGGTGCCACATGGCCTGGTCATGATGCCGAGGTGATCTCAGCTAGGCCGAGATTTTCTACGGAGATACCGGAATCCGAGATGAACGGATAAGGGACAAGAGTTTTAGAACATGGGAGGATCTCAGCCTGGATAAAGATAAAACTCTTAGGGAGTTTATTCCTCTCTAGTTGAGAGTCCAGGATGAGCATTGAGCCTGAGTCCATTAAAGTGAGACTTCTACAGGGATTAGGTCAGTGCTGACTATAAAAGTAGAGCATTCCCGTGTGTCTCAGGTATGTGTGATATACTGTGAGAATGAAGTTCTTTCTTGTGAGTTTAAGCACAATTTGCTATCTTTGAGAGATACTGATTACTAATTTGATCGTCGGAGTGCCCCCGGGTGGACGAACCATCGTTGAATTCTCATCTTCTTATGCAGGTTGTTGGGCTTAATATATTCTGTCAATACTCTTCAGCTGAATTCCCCGTTTGGTTGTGTGGTCAGAAATCAACACCCACAATTTGGCGTCGTCTGTGGAAACGTAAGAAGAATAGATGACCAACAACGGACAGAGAGAAAAGATTGGGGACAACATCCCTAGTGGGAGTGGTAAACATGCCGATCCTAACATCGAGAAAGAAAACCATCATGAAGGAGCACTGGATCAAAATCCCAAGGATGAGGACGTCGGCAAAGAGGGAGACGCCCTGAAAAAATCAGGCCGAGATGAGTATTACAACGAAAGCGACCTCTAGGTATGAAAAGATAGATGCCTGAGGAGGGACGGCGAGATAAAGGGAATGGCCAACAAGTTGGCAGATCTACAATTGGTTGTCAACTTCATGATCCAAAACAACGTCATGCAATCACCATTTCTGTTGCAGGACACGCCGATGCCAAGGGCCAAGACTGATGCCCAGAAAAGAGGGCAGAAAACAATCCCAGCCGTCCCGCTGCAGAGCAAGGAAAAGGAGCCCTTACATCAGCCTTCACGGGATGTCGGGCGAGAAGAGTCAATCAGAGGTGACTCGCAGAGGATGCCTCATACCAGGGGAACTTATGTCAATGAACCCCGTTATATCCGGAGGAAGGGCCTGTGTTTTGATATGGTGAATGAAGAGAAGTCCAAAAGGACACATAACGACACCAGGAGCAACGCACCAAAAAGACTGAAATCTGTTGACAGTCGAGCTCCTGGTCGGACTAAGGAGGATTTGAGGGACTACCTCCAGAGAAAGCGGCAGAATGCTGAGGTCACATCACTTGTCAAGCTAAGAACGCCTTTCTTAGTAGAGTTGGATAGGTTTAAGGCCCCAAAGAGGTTCCATATGCCCAGGTTCCAGATTTATGACCGTAAGTTCGATCCAAACTTTCACGTCAGTTTATATCTGAATTCAATGGCTTTGTATACCGGGAACGAACACTTGCTGTGCAAGGTGCTCCCCTCATCCTTTGGTGAAATCAAGATCGATTGGTTTCACAAGTTGCCGAAAAGGAACTGTGAAGAGTTGGGAAGGCCTGGCCGAGATGTTTGTGGCCAAGTTTGTTACAAACAAGTTGCAGCCACTAAGGGTAAACTCCCTGATGGCTTTGAAAATTAAAGAGGGTGAAAACCTCAGGGCTTATGCCAAAAGGAATTATAAGGTGTTCAATCGAATACCAGGATATAACCAAGAGTTGGCTGTCGTGTCTTTTAAGAATGGCCTGGAGGATGAATGCATGCTTCAGAAGTCGCTGGCAAAAAATCTACCAAAGAGTATGGAGGAGTTCATGGCACGAATCGAGAAATATGCCAGAGCAAAAGAGGATATGCCGGGAACGAAAGCGCCGAAGCAGGAGAAGAAAAACGGCTCACCGAAGCGAGGCCAAGGTAATACTGGTTTTAACAGCAGAAATGGTACGAGGGTCGCATAAGCTACCATCGTGTTCAATCCTGCTTATAAAGTTCTAGAAAAATCAAAACCACCAGATATAGAGCACCGTGAGAGGGTCCTGGCGAGTTTATGGGAGCCTTGGGAAGTATTGTGCCTACCATAATGAGGATGGGCACTTGACCTAGGGGTGTGTAGACACCCCATTTTTGACTGACCTTAAGACTCAGACGTCATCGATTGAACGCTTGATGATTGCATATGCTGTACTCGTTCTGAGGTTTCGGAGTTTCGGCTGACGTCCTTACCCCCGAACCTCGGGACCCTTTTATGCTTTGTTTCGATTTGTGAACCAGGTCTTGTTTTTCCTTCCCAAAGGGAGGGAGAGGTCTCGTAGACCATCTCTTAGTGGCCATAGGCTACTTTTCGTGGTCGTAGGCCACTTTTCCCGTTTTGAGACCAACTTCCGATTTTCGGAGCCGTCGGCCGTGCGCCTCGGTTCGAGACCGCTTAACTTTTTCCGTTTGGCACGGTTTTTGGCACACACTTTGCTTTCTCTCTCTAGAGGGACGCTGTGGCCCTAGAGACCACCTTTGTGGTTGCACACCACTTTTGTTGCTTAACAGTCTATTTTTGGGGCACCCGGTTGCGCGTTTTGACCCCCGAACCCTTGTTTTGCATCCGTCTTGGTTCATTTTTGGCATGGACCTTGTTTTTATTGTTTGGAAGGTGGTTCAAGGGTGGGAGACCACATTTTCTCCTTGGAGACCACTTTTCTCTCACTAGTCAGTTTTCTTGTCAAGAAGCTGGTCTCCTTGGTCTTTGAGCCACATTTACTGGTCTCCCACCATACCACTAACTTGCATTCAATGTGGAGACCATCAAATGGGCTCACAACCACCTTTCATTGAGTTGGACCTTTTGAACTGGTCGGCCTGCCTCTCCCAGTTTTGTCTCTGTGAGTGCTTGCCAACTGTGCCAGGTGGAAGGCACAGACTGCATCCTCCATTGTATGGAGGATCTTGAGCCTTGGTTTTTAGCTTCTTTGAGAAGCTTTGGCCTTGTATCTCTATAAGAGAGGCCCTCCTCTTCCTTAGCACAGGTTCAGATTTTTGTCTAAGGCAAAAGATATATCCCTCTCTATATCTCACTATTTTAAGCTCCAAACCTCATAGCCACACACCTCCACCATTGATCTGAGGTTCTTGGAGGGTATTTTCAGAGGTTAAAGAGTTGATTTTGGGCTAGAGAAGTTGCTGGTTTTGCTAAGCTTTAAGGGTAATCTCTTTTCCCTCTTTTAAAGCTTTGTCTTGATCACTCTCTTAGCCAAACTTGCATGCTTATTTGAGCTTTGTTGTCAACTAAAAAAAGTCTTGTTTTGAGGTCCTTTTTATGTTTGTTTAAGACTATTTTGGTGTTGAAGGTCATCTACCCTTTTGCATGTCTTAAATAGCCTTGTTTTGTGCCATGCCCTAAAGCCTTTGATTTAATCTTTGCTTGGCCTTCCTACCATTGAAATCTAGTGGATTTTTAGTGGTGAGCATGTAGTTTTGAGAGCCTAAATCAAAGAGAGGGTGACCCTCTCTCTTGTTGTCTTGTTTACTAGCTTTTTTGGCCTACCAAAGGAGAATATGTTTATACCATTTGGAGGCCTAGTTCAGGCACTTTTTGGTGACTTCTAGGACCTGCCTAGGCTCTGACCATGGCTGGTTTGGTCCTCTTTTGTTTGCTTCTTGCATGTGTAGAGTAATCCCTTTCATGGATTATCAAAGGAGCATGTTATTCTTGCATGTATTAGTCTTGTTTCAGTGGGTTTTTGGCCATCATTTGGCATTCCATGACTCTATTTTTTCTTGGTTTGGTAGTCCTTCACATGCTTCATATGCTTGTAGTGTAACTCATGTTCACTAGCTCACAATGCATGTTGTTTTGGCCCTCTATTCAAGCATATTTTGGCCATGCTCCAAACTAATTTTGTTCATATTTTGGGTTGCCTTAGCTCTATTTTGAGGTCCCTTGGTCGAATGATGCTTGCCATGTATTGTTGTAATGTAATAGCCTTGCTTAGCCTTGAGTTTTGAATCCCCTTGCATGCTTAACTTGAGGTGTTTGCATGTTTTAGCATCATTGGGCATGATATTTCAGAGCTTATAGGGATGCTACACTTCCATATTTTCCATGCTTTAAGCACTCTTTAGAGTTGTGCATTTATGCCCTATTTGCGAGCCATTGCATGAGCTTCACTTTTGTGCCTTTCAAGCCATCATCCCAACCCATTTTGCTACTGTTTTGGGCCTGCATAGGGTCTTTTTGGGGTTGGTTTCATCATTTGAGCATCACCTTGCATGCCTCTAATGTAATATTCTTCACTAGCTTCGGTACTTGAGCCTTTCAACATGCATTGTGTGAGTTGTTTGCATGATTCGGAGCCATTTTGTATGTCATTTCAGAGCTAGAACATGTGTCATTGTATGCCATATTTCATCTTTTCAATGCTTTTGTAGTGTTGCATTTTTGTGCCCTTGGGCTTAGGTCCTTGCATTGTGTATGCTAGCATGAGTTTTAGAGTCTTGTTTTCATCTAATGGCCACTAATTCGAGTGTGGCTGAGGCCCACTCATTTTGGTTTAAGTCCATTTTGCATTGAGTATGCCATTGTAGTTCATAGCATTGCGCATGCCATGTAGTTTGTAACGACCCCAATATGCGTAGATTCAACTATATCTATTAGAATTGAAGCTAGGTGTAATGGAAAGTTGTTAAAGGTTTGGTGAATGTTTATGGAGGATCTCATGTTTTATTTTTGGACTTGGGGATTTGGATTGAGGTGGTAAAATGATGGTAAAGTAAGATTGAACCAAAGAATTTAATTCGGATAGTTATTTTACGAACAGCTGCCACTCTTTTGCCCTTTTCTTTGTCCACACTTTGAATTTGGATATGAGGTTAGAACCATTGGAAAGCTTATTTCCGGGGCTTCAATTTGGACACAAGAACGACCTAAAACGGAGTCCGGATGGGAGAGTTACACCTGTTTGAAGTTTTGGAATCTGTGCTGTGAGTAGGTCCGTTCGAGCGGGAATAGGTCCGCTCGAGCGTGGTTTTCGGGACAGCAGCTTTAAAATCGTGACTTTGGGTCATTTCTTGATATTTTCTTTTCCCCTTTTCTTTCCTCTTCTTCCTAGTCCGAAACTCTAGCCCCAAACCCTTGAATTCCTTTACTTTGATCATGATCCACCATGGTTTTTGGCATCAAGGAGGGAGAATAAGGGGGGATCAATGTTTTTACCCGATTAGAACTTGGATTTGTGAAGGCTCCTTCTCAAGCTCACCCTTTTGCTTGATTATTGAGGTAAGAGTTTAATACTCATCAATATTTACATCCATAGACAGATTTGAGTTATTTCCATTGTTTAATTGTGCAAATTTTATATATTTGAAGTATATAGAAGGAATTAAGAGATTTTAGGAATTTCGGGTTTGAACAATGGGGATTTTGGAAGGTTATGGTTGTTTTAAGTATGAAATTGATGATTGAAGTGTTGAAGGAATGTATATTACATGTAGATTTGTTTTGATTAAGTTGTTTTGCAAAAGTAAGGTTGAAGGTTTGAATGTAAAATTGGAACTCAAATTGGAAATCCAGATTTTTCAGAAATTTGCAATGCACGCCGAAGGAAGTCCCGCCGAGCGGAAAAACGACTCCCAATAGCTTTTGTATTTTAGTAGATCGCCGAGCGCCAAAAGTGGCGCTCGAGCGGGGAACCCATTTTCAGGCAAAATTATTGTTTGTTCAGTTTTGAATGCTCAGTCCTCTGGTATTTTTAGAATAACTTTCTGATGACTTTAAGATGATCATAAATTCATACGAATGTAATGGCTCATGAAAGAATGTCTTAATGATTTAAGAGGGAAAGAGAGTTAATTTGTAAGTTATGATTGTGTGCAGAACGCACTCCGGGAGGACAAGCGCTCCATTGTAACTCTGTGAGTAATAGTACCTCAACCATATGTTATTTACCGTTAGTCGTTATTGTTATTGACATTCTATCCTCCGTGAGTTAATGTGTTAACATGTGTGCGTTGGTTGAGAATTGATGTGAACGTTAAAAGAGTGATCACACACCGGTATGATCCTGAACTTATTCTGTATTTTGAGTTATGACTAATGACTATTGTCAATGTACCATCCTAAGAATTACCTATACTTCTGCATAAGAATTGCATACAACTATTAACACTGTGAAGTTGATTTATGAATTGGTCTGATTTACCTTCGGATTATGGGTAATGTTAAGATTCTGCTAATTACGAAACAAGTATATCTATGTACAAAGAACCATAAGGAAACATTGTACCATATGTTTTGTTTGTTATTGATAATTAATGTTACCATTCATTATCGAGAACGCTCAGAACTTAAGTTATATGTTTTCAGTATACCATGAAACGAGATGATTGATTCTTGAAAGGCTATGATATGTTGAAAATGAACGAACGAATATCCAGGTTCTAAAAAGTATTTGTGGCACCCTTAGTCCGGATGGCCCTCGCCCGGGGGTAACAATACCGTGGCTGTTGGTATCAACTTTGTGGTCTTCGGACCTACCTGCTGTGGTCTTCGGACCTACCTGTTGTGGTCTTTGACCTACCTGTTGTGGTCTTCGGACCTACCTAATCTGATGGCTAATGGGTGTACCACATATAATCTTATGCAAAATCTGAATATGGAAATGATTATGAAAATGATTACGAAAATGGTTTGAAATCTGGAATTGCATAAGACTCTGCTTCTGATAAGACTATGTTTCAGATATGAATATTTTCTGGTATAGAACAAAGTGCTGTACGGAACGAAGTGCTACACTTTGGTGGGAGCCACCTCTGGAATCCGTACGAGCCACCTCTTGAGTCCATACATCTGTTATTTCTGTTACCACGCTTATGCGTTCTGTTATTTCTGTTATTTCTGCTATTTCCGTTGTTTCTGTTATTACTGTTATTCTGGACCCATGGTCGTTCTGCATCTGTAGGCTTATGGCAATTTCAGATATCTTGAGCTTATGCCTATTACATTACGGAAGTTAGACCCATGTCTTTTGGAAATAATTATGGAATGTAGTTAATCTTATATATATGCAGTTACATGTTTGATTATTCAGGTTAATTATTACATTGTTTATGTACTATTATTCACTGAGTTCGCTCATTCTGTATTTTGTCTGTCTATTTCTGTAGGTAACCATCCGGGAGTTCAGTCCTAACCTTTAAGGCTTGTGTCTCTCTTATTACCTTTGATGCGTCCAGGCACCACCTGAAGCCGTGCATTTTGTAAAGTATCTCTTAAAGATTTAAGGAGTTTGATTTATGCTTTGGACGTCTATTTATGGTTGATTGTAAATAATTCCTCCTTCATTAATATTTTTATTATTTGTGGGGTTGAGTCAAGGCACATGTGTGTCAACTTTCTGTATAACATTTACTCAGTGTGATGTTGGGATCCTGGCATGTTAGGAATAGCTCAATGGATGTTATTCTATGTATTTTATATTCTTGTATGTCCGTTCAGGCCCTGTAGGATATATATATATATATATAACAGGTTTAGTGTCCGTTTTCGAATGGGTCATGCCCAAACTTTTAGGGGCAGGTTTGGGGCGTGACATAGTTCGTCGCATTGAATGTGCTATTTGATATTCGCATCGTGTATGCTAGTCGCATCTTGCCATATTGTTGCATACGTTGTCTTGCATTGAGTATGTGAGCATTAGCATTGTGCATAGTGCATGCCACTACCCTTGTTAGGTTGTCCATGTTGCATTTCATATTGGCATTGTGCATGCTATCATGTCATCCTTTGTATGTTTGCATCATTTAGTTGCATAGCATTTAGGTTGCATGCTTAGAGTCACATTGTGCATGCCATTGTTTGTTGCATTGTGTTCGGAATAGGAGTTAGTCCGAACACAGGAAGCGAAGGACGTTTCATACTCAAAGTGACGAAATGTGCCTCGATTCCCGATCGCCGACACTCTTGACTAACACATGATGGAGTTTAGGCATTTAGGTGCTTGCATGTGCATTTATTTCACATTGAGTCATGCAATCCGACTCCTCGGCCATCATGCATCGAGATGCGTGATTGGTGGCCCGAGGATCAAGGACTACACTCCCTAAAGCTTATGCAATGATGGGGAGAGTGGTCGTGCACACATGTGTCGCAAATATCTTGCTTTCTCTCTCTCTTGCCTTTATTGCAGAAAATGCAGAAACCAGGAGAAGAAACTGGCTGGCCGACCAGGTTTTCCAGCAGGCCGACCACCTTTTCTGGTTTTCACCACCAAGGGTGGTCGGTAGGTGGTCTCCAATGCCTTGGTCGACAACCTCCCCCTAGATTCCCATGGTAGAGTTTCATCTCCTTGGAGCTTTGTGCAAGTTTCTGAAATCAATTGTAAACAAAGGCAAGCCGGGGCATCGCGATGGATTTCCCGACAAGGCGACTCGAGCATGCATACATCCTTTATCATTCAAAGCAGAGCTGAGGCAGCCCATTTTACATAGTTTGCATGCTAGTTTAGTTAATTTGTTAATTAGCTAGTGTTGTGTAATAATTAGTTAATTCGATTCTGTATTATTTATTCGGACCCTTCAAGAGAGGGCAATGTTGTAATAAGTGTGCGTGTGTGTGATGTATGTCTTCCAACCCCACGTCTTTCTCCTTTTTATTTACCAGCTTATGATGGTTAGTTTTAGGGCACGTTTCAATTAGCATCCTTATGCTCGTATGTTTGCATCCATTCATCTATTTTGCATGCACTGGGCTCGGTGCATCATACTAACTGCATCGTATTTCAATTCCAAGTTGAATACATGTTGCCCGTAGCATCTCATATGCCATCTTAGAATAGCCGAGCCTATCTTAATTGCATTCTTGCATGTGTTGCATTAGGCATCTCAGCATAGTTAGGATTCATGCATGTTTTCTAATTAGCTTCTTTCTTTGGCTCAGAATACTCGGTAAGTGTTCATGTTTTAGCATTCTTGCATGCGTGTGAGTGACTGCCATGATAGCATGCTTACCATGAGGCTATGTGCTTATGTGATATAACTGCCCTGATAGCATGCTTACCATGAGGCTATGTGTTTATGTGATATAACTGCCTGAATGCCTGTAGGTGAAGGTTAGGTTGCTTAAATTGGAATAATTCGTCAAAACCCTTGTTTTAGCCTACTTACGAGTAGCAAACTTCGATCCATTTTCAAAACAAACAGATATGTGATGCTTTGTTCCAACTTAGGCAATCTAGTCTATACTTGTATGCTGTGCGCATCACATAGTAATTCTAGGTTAATAACCGGAATAAGAGTACATGTGTTTTTCAAAAACAAGATATCATGCTTAGTAGTGGCCGATCTTTGATCGGGTGAGCGAGGGTGCTCATGAAATGACCTTCCCCAATCGTATCCAAGTTCCTGAGCCGAGGCAACTTTGGTGATGTGGCCTTAGGTACGAGTCAGGGTTTCCTAAATTCTCCCAAAACAAAATATTTAGGTGGCGACTCTGTATCTGGCAAAGCAGTCCATGTTTAGCACTTCTTTCTAAAATCTGTTTTTCAAAACAATTTTCCTGATTTGGACTCTCGTGATTTATCGATCTTGCATTGCACTTTGCGAGATTAGATTCAGAACTGTGACATCGAGTTTGAACTATAGTGAGCCCAATGAACAAAACGAGATTTCTTCGGGACGTTCGGGCGCGTCTACAGGGTGCATGGCTCTAAAGGCGCACTTGGAGGATCTGGTCAGATAGGGTCATCTGCAAGACCTGGTAGATGAAGCTAGAACAAGGGAAGAACAAGCAAGACTATCCCAGGCATTGGCAGATCCACTTCCGTCACCGCCACCACAATAAGTAAATGGACCTCGGGTGATCAATGTTATTCACTCAAAGGTTAATGAGAATGAGATGCGTGGGGAGACTTAGAGAGTAAGACACCTGCACAATGTGTATCAAGTCCAGCAAAAAAAGCTTAGGACCAATAAGTACCAGGGACCAATGGTCTCTTTTACCGAGGCAGACCTGAATATGGCGCAGCACCCACATAATGATGTCTTGGTGATAACGTTAAAGATTGAGGATTTCCAGGTAAGGCGCATACTGGTTGATCAAGGCAGTTCTTATAACATCATGTATGTTAGGTGTGACAAGGAGCTTGGTCTTCACCCAAATGATTTGGAATAATCCAACAGCCCAATGGTTGGATTCAACGGAACGCCGGCGTGGCCTCTAGGAGCCACGAATTTGGAAGTTCAGGTAGGCACGAAGAAGCTAAGCACAGAGTTTATAGTAATTGACACCCCTTTCCTTTACAATATTATCTTGGGAAGACCGTGGTTACACGCAATGAGGGTCGTTTCCTCAACGTTGCTCCAGCTGTTGCGGTTCCCAACGAAGCATGGAATTGAGGAGGTCAGAGGGGATCAGGTGCAAGCAAAAAATTGCTCCATGGCAGCAATGAAATCCAACTGCAACGTGTGAGAAGGAGAAACAGTAGAAATTGAAGACGAGGACATGGAGGTCTTAGATGACGTCGGCAAAAAGCCAACCGACAAGAGTAAGAAAGCCTTGAAGAAAATTCTAGTAAAAGAAGATGATGTAGAGCGCTTCTTCCTTTTCGGCTCAGGCTTAACTGAGGAGGAGAAGAGGGAGTTAGAGGCTTTCTTGAGAGCAAACATAAAAGTGTTTGCCTGGATGCCATACGAGATGCCTGGCATTGATGCTGAGGTCACTTGCCATAGGCTCAATGTAGACAAGTCGGCTAAACTTGCCATTCTGCAGGCAAGGAGGCCGACGTTGATTCATGTGGAGGCAGTAGAGGACAACTGGACAAGCTGTTGAAAGCCAAGGCTATATGGGAGGTGAACTACCCAACCTGGATGTTCAACATAGTAGTTGTGAAAAAGAAGAATGGAAAGTGGAGGGTTTGCATGGACTTCACCAGCCTGAATAAGGCTTGTCCTAAAGACAGCTTCCCTTTGCCCAAAATTGATCAGCTGGTGGATGCTTGTAGACACCTCATTTTTTACTGCTCTTTAGACTTGGGCGCCACTGATTGTTTACTTGGTGATGAAAGTTGTGCAGGGCAAAGATTCGATTTCTTCAGCAAGAGGAGAGTCAAATCCCAACCTCCATTTTTGGACCAAAACTATTTTGACCAAAGATTTTAGATCTTAAAACCCTCTCTTTCAAAATATTTTTGAAATAAGATTTTTACGATGTTCCAAGGCTCGCATTTCGTTAAATGTTGTGCTTTTCGGTAAACCGAGCAAGGATAAAGTGGAAATGAAGGAAAGAGAAGCGAACGCTTTGAAAAATCTTTCAAAATCACCTTATTTAGGGGTTTGGAATTGAAGAAAATGGGAGAGGAGAGAAGAAAACTAGTTTGGGAGAAGTTCAGCATGAATCCGGGTAGGATCGAAACTGAGCAGTCTTCATTCAAAGAGGCATAACTTCTTGCACAGTTGAAATTTTGATGTTAGGCTTTCACCATTGGAAAGAAGACTTCCATGGCTTCAATTTAGGCTCAAGAATTACCTGCAAAGGATTCAAGATGAAGGAGATATTCCTATTTGAAGTCGGGCCCAAAAAGCAGATTTTTTTGGCTAACCAGAGGTGGAAGTTTCTGACCATGAATGGGATTTTTTTGGCCATGTGCCGGCCATGAATGGCCTATGTCAACCCCCTTTCGTCCAAGAGTGACCCTTGCTGGCCATGGATGATGAAGTGCCGGCCATCAATGATGGCTTGCCAGCCATTGATGCCAAAAAGTCAGTTTTTGGCAGATATTTGTTCTCCAGCTGTTACAGCTGTCCCCTTTGGAGATATTTCGACCAAAGCTTATATTTTTCTATGTATAGAGAGCCTTCTCTATTGTTTTAAGGGTGAGAACAATTTAGCAAAGGTTTGGGAGCCTCTCTCTCTAACACCTCTCTCTCTAGATTTCTCTCTCTCTCGAGCATTTGTGCTTAAAGGCTTGGATACACTTCTTCTTTGCCTATACATCCTTAATCAAAGTTTTGTTAGTTAGTATGAATTTGTAATTTAATTAATTAGTGTGCTAATTAATTGAAGTATTGTAATAATTAGTAATTAATTTGCTAGTTATTCGATTGGTTGTGTAATAATTAGTCTAATTAGTTTAATTAGCTTTAGCTTAGCTTTGAGTAGCTTAGTTCATTTATTCGGATCCTCCTTAGAGAGGGCACAATGTTGTAATAAGGGTGCGTGTGTGTGTGCATGTCTTTCAACCCCACTTCTTTTCCCCTTTTACTTATCTGTTTTCGATGGTTAGTTTAGGGCACGTTTTGATTAGCATACCTTATGTTTGCATGTTTGCATCATTTATTTGTCTTGCATGCACCGGGCTCGGCGCATCATTCAAACTGCATCGTATTTCAATACTTATTTGAATACATATATCAAGTTGCATTCGTATGCCATGATTAGGTAGCCGAGCCTATTTAGTTGCATATTGCATGTGTTGTATTAGGCATTTAACATAGTTAGGAATCATGCATTGTTTCTAACTAGTTTTATGTTTTGGCTTGGAGTACATTGTAAGTGTTTACACTTTAGCATACTTGCATAAGTGTGAGTGTTTCCATGATTCGCATGCTTGCCATGAGGCTATTTGCTTAAGTGATTAACTGCATGAATGCCTGCGGGTGAAGGCTTGATTGCCTGAATTGGAACAACTCGATGATTGTGAGTTTTAAGCCCACTTTGAGAAGTGGCAAAATCATGTTTTAAGCCCACTTGAGGGTGGCAAATTCACGCTTTAGCCTAGTTGCGAGTAGCACTTTCAAACCATTTTTAAAAACAAACATGAGTTGTTTTGTTCCAATTCTCGTGATTGAGTCTATACTTGTATGTTGTGCGCATCATATAGTAAAGTTAGCCAATAATCAGAATAAGAACACATGTGTTTATTAAATAACATATCATGTTAGTAGAGGCTGATCCTTTGATCGGGCAAGTGGTGGTGCTCATTTCAGGACCTTCCCCTCTCGTACCCAAGTTCCCGAGCCAAGGCAACTTTGGTGATGACGGACATGTAGCCTTTGGCACGAGTCAGGGTTTCCTAAATTTTTCAAAAATAAAATATTTAGGTGGCAACTCTATAATCTAGCAAAGCAGTCCAGTTTTGGCATTATTTGATTCAAAATTTGATTTTCCAAAATGATTTGCCGGATTGAACTCTTTCGTGTTTATCAGTCTCACATTGCACTTTGTGAGATTAGATTCAGAACCGTGACAGGAGTCCGAACTGTAGTAAGACCAATTCGCGCCTCTCTGAAAGGGGGGCGTGCAAAGAAAGTCGAGTCTACAGTTTTTGGTGACTCTGCTGGGGATTTAGAGAACTTGACTCGAACTCATGATATGTTATTTTATCTATACCTATGTGTTTCTTTGCATTGCATTTGCAATGGTGCGCCTAAGTCACAGTGTTTGTCATATGTTATTCCTGAACAGTTTGCCGGAGGCTTGCTTGGAAAAGCGTGCCATAAGGCTGACCGATTACGGGCTCTGCCACGATGGGAACACAAACCTTGGATCTGGACTACCGCTGTACCATCCTCCTCTCACCTTTTGGTGTTGGGAGTGAGAGGTATATTAGGTGGTCTTGTTAAGGCACCCTTTTTTTGACCAATCGACCTAGTTGTATATCGGAAGCCATAGAGACCATTCCAAACTAGGACAGGTTGCTCACCCGAATGCAGGATTGTATGAAACCACATACGTGCGTAGTAAAACCCTAGTTCCTAACGAAACTAGGACAAGGAAACCCTACCCCACCATAGGGGTGTTTTGGCTCTCACTTGCTTGCTATGTGCTGTTAGGGTGTGTCTCTACAGGAATGCATGTATCAATTGCAAGTCTGGGTATCAGTCTGAGGGCATTAGTGTTTGAGGGTATTAGTATTGTGGCAGAAAATTTTGGGGCAGAATTCAATAGAGAGCACAGTCATTCAGCTATGCTCATATCTGTTCTAGTGAAATCAGGCTGAGATGTTGTCTGTTTTCTCTTTTGCTAGGTAGTTCTGGAACTATAGCTTCAGAAGGCTCCGATATCCCCCGGGTACATTAGACTTGTATCGATAGACTTTGTGAGGTCGAAATTGGTTCAGAAGCAACCTGTGTTTACCTCACCCCTATCGGTTACAAGACGAAGGAGGTTCAGGCAGAATTCACCAATGCAGTTTGTACAGCAATCACCCCTCAGTTCACCCAGGTTTAGTCTGGTTTGGGAACAGTTGTTTGCATTCAGCTCAGCATGAGATTAATCACCCATTTCCATGGCTCAGTATCCCCAAGCTAGTGTGGAAGAATAGATACAGCACCTATAACAGACAATCGAGGATACTTGGTTCCCAGAAGGGGCATTGAGGCAAACCCAGATCAAATCAAGGCCATTCTTGACTTAAAGAGCTCAACGTCAGTAAAGCAGGTCCAGATTTTGACCGACAAGGCGGCAGCTCTGAACAGGTTTATCAGCTGAAGTTCTAATAAGTGTAAACCATTTTTTAGTTTGTTAAAAAAGGCCATAGATTTTTTGTGGACGAAAAAGTGCGAAGTCGTATTGACCGACTTAAAAAAGTACCCAACAACAGCTCTAGTTCTGTCTATACTTGGCAGTTTCAAAACACGCAGTAAGCGCGGTAGTAATCCAAGAGGAGGGAGAACAAAAAGCGGTATACTATGTGAGTAAAAACCTGGCACGTATAGAAACCAGGTACTTGCCCCTGGAGAAAATGGCATTAGCCCTAGTGATGGTTTCTAAAAAGTTGAATCACTACTTCCAAGCCCACAAGATTATGGTGCTAACAGAGCATCTTCTGAAGTCCCTGTTACAGCATGAAGATCTGGCAGGAAGAGCAACCAGATGGGCAGTAATTCTGGGCCAATATGACTTGGAATTTAGGCCCAAAACAACAATCAAGGGCAGGTTTTGGCTGACTTTGTGGCCGAGTTCACGCCTGGTGCCATCCTATGTTGGGCTCCATTGAGCTGCGGCTTAGGATGTCCAGAAGAACCAGAGGAAACCCAGCTAGAACCAAAGAACCCTACGTCGGCGAAGCCAAAAAAGGCAAAAGAAAAGCTAAAACCCTACGACATCTACATCGGCGACTCCTTTCACCTAGTTGTTGATGAAAGTTCAAATCCTCAAGGAGTGGGGGCAGGAGTAGTGTTAATATCGCCAAATGAACGAATGTTGGAGCAATCTATTCTTTTGGGGTTCAAGGCCTCAAACAACGAAGAAGAATACGAGGCACTAATTTCTAGACTAAAGCTAACAGCATCAATGGAAGTCGATGAGGTGGTAGTCTTCTGTAACTCCCAGCTTATTGTGAATCAAGCAATGGGTGAGTATGCAGCCCGAGATGAAAGGATGATTGCCTACGTCAAAGAAGTTGTCAAGCTACTCATACTGTTCCATGATTGCCGACTACAGTAGGTTAGCTGAGATGATAACAGTCATGACGATGCCTTGGCTAACCTGGCTAGTGCAATGAAATTAGGAGAGACAAGGACAATAATGGTTGATTATTTGTCAGGCCTAAGTATAGAACCATTTATCACAGATTATGAAGCAATATGTGTGGAGATGGGTCCAAGCTGGATGCAGGTAATAGTAATGTTCCTAAGGGATGGCAAGTTGTCGGACAACCGCATAAGACCAGATTGAAGTTGGCCAAGTTCTACTTGTTAGCAAATGGCCATCTCTACAGAAGATCCTTTATTGAGCCCCTTCTAAGATGTGTGCATCCATTCTAGGTTGAGGATTTTTTGTATGAAATACATGAAGGAGTTTGTGGAAGCCATGCAGAGGGCAGGTTAACTGCCCATAAAGCCATATCCCAGGGATACTGGTGGCCATACATGCAAATGAATGCTGAAGCCTATGTCAGAAAGTGTGAGAAATGTCAAAGGTTCGCCCTTTTGATACATCAACCAGTAGCAGATCTGAACCCAGTGTCCAGCCCTTAATCGTTTACCCAATAGGGCATGGACCTAGTGGGACTACTACCATAAGCAACCAGACAAAGAAAATTCTTGCTAATAGCCACAGACTACTTTACAAAATTGGTAGAGGCTAAACCCTTTGCAAAGATGCGAGATATTGATGTGAAGAACTTTATATGGATGAACATCATCACCAGGTTTGGGACCCCCACGGCAATAATAATAGACAATGGTACACAGTTTGACAGTAAGCTAATCAAAAGTTTCTATGCAAAGTACAAAATTAAGAACTACTACTCTACTCCAAGTTTTCCCCAGAGCAATGGTCAGGCAGAAGCATCCAATAAGGCTATCTTGGATGAGATCAAGAAGAGGCTGGAAGCAGCAAAAGGGAAATAGGTAGAAGAGTTGCCCAATGTGCTCCGAGCATATCGGACTACGCTGAGAAGATTAACTGGGAAGTCTCCTTTTACCATGACTTATAGCACTAAAGCAGTTATCCCATTGGAAGTTGGCATCCCTGGAATCAAAACCCAAGGAGTGGAAGATGGGACTAATGAGGCATTCTTAGCCCGAGATCTAGATCTATTGGAAGAAAGAAGGGAGAGAGCAGCAGTTCGGCAGGGGGCATACCAGCAACAACTTGCTAAGGCTTACAACAAGAAGGTCAATCCAAGAGAGCTCAAGGTTGGGGATCTCGTCCTGAGAAAAGTTGTCGGCAACAAGAAGGATCTCAGGGAGGGAAAATTTGGCCCAAATTGGGAGGGGCCTTATAGAATTATCTCGATTGCCGATAATGGGGCATATCGACTTGAAGACACCAATGGCAAGGAGTTGCCAAAACCCTGGAACACTTGCAATTTAAAGTTTTTTTACCATTAGTTTTTTGTTTTTTTTTTTCGAAGTTTATGTCATAACTTTATTAGCCGAAGTAATAATAAAATGCTAGTTTGATTTTTATGAATTTGAAATTTGTGTGATAGGACTGATCAGTCCTATGACGATGTTTCTGAATGAATCATGTCCAATAACTTAGACTTATTATACAGTAGAGTTGAATTATACTTGCATATAATAGAGTTGAACTAAGTTGGCGATGTTTCTAAATGAAACATGACGAATAACTTAGACTTATTATATGGCAGAGTTGAATTATACTTGCATATAATAGAATTAAACTAAGTTGGCGATGTTTCTGAGTGAAACATGACGAATAACTTAAACTTATTATATGTCAGAGTTGAATTGTACTTGCATATGATAGAGTTGAACTAAGTTGAATTAACTTAGACTTGATCGGCAAAGTTGAACTCAAACTTGCTTAATGTGTTGGCATAATGGAACTAAATTCGTTTTAGTTAGATTAACAGAGAAACCAAGGTCGAACACCATGGCTAATTTTTGTTTGAATACAACTTCGGCAAAAGACCATAAACACATAATGTGAACTTAAGTAGGACTTAGGTTCATATTAGAGGGTAGGGAGTAGGAATGATAAATAAGCTTGAGAGCTTAGAACTCGCTGAAATTTTTTGAAGAAATTTACAAGTTAGACTGGGCTTGACACTTGTTGAAAATTCAGAACAATATACAAGTTGAAGTTAGCCGAGATAATAAGGGAAGTGGTATCCGAGGTATTCATTATTCGAGATAACCAACCACGCAGTCAGGCTTGGAAAGGTTGAAAGGCTGAAGTCCTGCTAGAAAACAGCAAGTACAACTAATGGAAGAACACTTATAAAAATGTTTGAATCAAATATTTTTAAGTGTTGTTTGACCAAGAACACAATAAAAGGTGAACTCCGAGGTAGTTTGGTCCAAGGTAACCAACTATGGGTGGATCTGAGGTATTACTTGTCCAAAGTGTTCTAAGCTGAAGTAATCACTTAAAGAAAGTTGTGGAAGTGCAAAAATATTCTAAGTATGGAAGCATACATTCAATCACTTAGAAGAAAATAAGGCATGCATTTAAAAAGGAAACTTGTTCAAAATACAAGGAAGGAGGGCACATCAGCCAAAATGAAACTAACATTGTTCAAAAAGATTACAAATTACTGAAAAAAGAAAATGTTAAAGAAAAAAGAAACTAAACTTCAGCATTAGTGATAGACTGATCAACCTTAGCTGTGGCCGTTGTGTTGGCCTCGGTTGGCAAAGTCCCTTCATTCTCAACCGCTATCTCGGCGTCAATTTCTTAAAGCGTCAGGTCCAGACTCTTCTCGGCTGAAGATATATCGACTTCTGATATGCCTATCTCAGCAGTGGTGTTTTTGGGGACCTCATCCTTCTCATCATCTTGAGTCAGGTCTAGGACTTACTCATTCAGAGTTGTGGACTTGACCCCAGAAGCTGCCACTTCTTCGGACTTGTTAGCCTCGACATCTTCTTCTATCTCAGCCTCGTCCGTAGAGTGGCTTGGAGTGGAAAGGAATGGTAAAGCAAGTTGGTTGGTGTCATGAAGAAGCGAGTCATCAGGAATGGCCAACTCCTTCAACGCAACCATCCATCCATGGGTAACCGTTGTTGCATGCCTGGTTGACTTGTTTTTTGTAGGCATCTTGGACATCAGTTGGCCCTTCGGCGTACGCATTCTCATCTGCAGCTTTGAGCTCGACGTCTTTTGTGGCGAGCGCCGTTCAGAGCTCGGTTTGAGCCTCAGCCTCCTTAATTTTTGCTTTGGCCTTTGCGACCTTGGCAATGTTTTCAGCCACTTTGGCTCACTCCTCGGCCTTGCTTTGGGTAGCAAAGGCAACCTTGTTTTGATCTAATAGGCCTTGGATACAAACCTCGGCCCGATTTAGAGAAGTAAGGAGTTTGACTGCCTCCTTGGTCTTCTTGGTCACCTCCTTCTTAAATTCCTCGATTTTGACTGCGAGGGAGTGACCTTGCTGAATAGCCTACAAAAGAAAAAGACAATCAGAGAGACTTTGGCTAAAGTACAAACAAAGGAAAAAATAAACAAGCAATTGAAGAGGATAAAAATGAAGGCATGAAAGCTTACCAAAACACAATACTGCATCATCAAAGCATAGTTTTCAGATTCAATCAGCTCGACTATTCGGTTGATGTCGGTCGGTAGTAGAACGGCGATGGAAAGGGTAGCACCGACTTCCATAGAGCCAAGTGCACTATCGCGGGCTAGCAAAGGTTGGTCTCCTACCATGACCGTCGGGATGCAGGGCTCATTGGCATGGAAAAGAGCCGGCTGGAGCAGCACCATCAAACCTCGCCTTCTTTGATGGTTGTTGGTCAGATGTTTCAGGCTCGCACGGGCCTCTTCTCGGCCGCAAAAGCCGTTTTCTCGATTTTGGCCAATTTGGAAATTGGCATTGTGTTCTCGGACTCGATTTCGGTGGCGGTGGCTTTGGCCTTGGCCCTTTTCACCCTTTTGACTTTGGGCTTGGGTTGGGTTTGAGAAGGAGAAGAGAAGTGGATAGAAACCACCCCAGGAATGTCGACAAGGTCATCGGGGACTATTTTGGCACGACCCATTTCGTCGACTGTAGAGACAACGGTAACTCTGAAGTCGAAATAAGATACTGGTAGGGCAATTGGAGGATTAGAGGATTTGAGGGGTCAGCCTCCAAGAACTCAAGACCTCGACGTTTTCTACTTCAAGTTTTGCCGACAGGGGCGTTGACAGGAGCTCAGCATCGACGCTAGTGTTGGGCCGAAGGAATTAATTAGGGGGCAGAAGTTGATGGCTGGTCTGCAGGATCAAATGTGGACTAGTTTGGCCTTGATGATGAAGTGGCTAATGGAGTTATAGCAGAAGGAGGTGTCTTGCTTTAGCGGGGAACGTCGGGAAGGATAGGCTTGTAGGTCGTAATGTAATTGAGCAGTAGTGGGGCCTTGCGTTTTTCAATAGGCAAGCCCAATAGCCTTTTCAGATATGGGCTTGGGAAGAAGGTCTGGCAGAAGTCATTTGATAGCTGGGAAAAGCTGCAAAAACAAAGAAGCAAAAATTAATGTCGATAGATAAGTTAACGAGTCTTAACTAAGGTAGAGTTATGGATGACTCAGTTCTTACCATTACCCTCCTTAAACACTCCTCGACGCAATGGGAAGAGATGAGGATCATCATATGGTGCCAACTCCTAGTTGCCCAAGACGATTAGATAGTCATCTCCTGTACCTTTGTTTGAATTTGGGAGGTCGGCTATAAGTTTGAAGGCAGTGGATTTGGGTTTAAGATAATATATGTAGCATTTTTAGACTTAAGGCCACACATGGTATAACAGAATTGGATGTCAACTAATGTGATCCTAGCCTTTTCTCAGTGTGCTAGTTCGATTATGCCATTGATAACTCTATATGAGTTTATGGTAAGTTGCATGTGGTTGAGTTTGTAATAGTGAAGGATTTCTCGAAAGAGAGTGTCTAGGGAAAACTGAAGTCCACACTCAACGAATACAATAACGTGGAAGGGCATGAAGTCTCCATCAGGCATGATAGAGTCCTCCTCCCTAACTAACCTCAAGTGAACGTTGGCTGGGATAGAGAACTCCCTCCTAAACATACCCATGGTATCGGCTTAAAATTGTTTGGTATTGGAGTCAGAAAAAGGTGATTGGCAAAGGGTTAGAGACCTCGGCAAAAACCTAGAAAAAACTGGGGTGTGGGTTTCTAAAGATCAAGATGGGACTCTGTTTCTGTTTTCCTAAAGAACATGGTTCTAATTCAGATCCCAAACCTAAGCCTATGAGGAAACAAGAATCTGGAAACAAAGCAAGAAAAGCAGGAAAAAAAAAAAAGCATGATTCAGAATCAAGAAAGCAACAGAGATTCAAGAATGAGAAAAATTACAGGACACTAAGTGAGTGTGTGCAAGGTAATGTGCAAGAACCACAAGCAACACGAATACTCTAGAACCCATGAACAAATTATAGTGCATAAAATAGATTCAAGAGCAAGAAATGATAACCAAAACGTAAAGGTAGAAATAGAGTACAACTATGAATACAAGACTCGAAGGACAACGAATGCAGTATAAAGAGCATGTGGCAAGTTCAAAGCATTAAAAGAATAGTACAAAACTGAAAATGAAAAAAAGAAATTAGAGATTTACCAATTGGGGCCGAGGACGAGGACACCAGCTTGAGGTTCGCTGGAGTTAGACGATGACTACGAATGAAGCAGAACGATGGATGCTTCGCCGGAGGCAGTGGACGAAAGCGATTCTTAAAGCTCAAGAAGCGGCAATGGTGGTTTGGGAGTTTTGTTTTATAGAAAAAGAACTTGAGTAAAGTGAAAACAAGAGAATGAGAAGTGAAGAGACGAAGAAAAGAAAAGAGTTTTTGGTCAAAAATGTGAAAAGGTGGCAAAACATAATTAGCCTTGGGCGACGTGCCTGTTAGGCGGCGTGAACAGAATCGACACGGCCTAACATCGTATGTCTGATACAAACCAATAGGGCAAGGACACGTGGAGAGGAAAACGGTTGAGAAGACTGTGCTTGACAGCTCATGTGCAGCCAGAGCTCTTGAAATTCTTGAAGTAATAGGGCAGTAACCTCGGCTAAAGGTGCAATCTCGGCTGAGATACTTAAAGAACATGATCCTTGGTTCTTGATCCTTGATAAAGTGGGCAGGTGAGTCCATGTTGCTTGAAGTCGACGAGTTATGACCTCGTTCGAAGGGAAGAATGAATTTTAGCTGACATGATATGTGAACAAGCAATGTAGGTTCCATCACCTCAGGTCGTCGAGGTAATAGAACCTAGGGGGAAATTGTGGGGACATATTTTGTGAATGACAGTACATGACCAAGGTGACGCCGAAATATTAAGCAAGGTGCCACATGGCCTAGTCATGATACCGAGGTGATCTCGGCTAAGCCGAGGTTATCTGCGAAGATACCGGAATCCGAGATGAGCGGATAAGGGACAAAAGTTTTAGAATAGGGGAGGATCTCAGTCTGGATAAAGATAAAGCTCTTAAGGAGTTTATCCTTATTTAGTTGAGAGTTCAGGATGAGCATTGAGCCTGAGTCCACTAAAGTGAGGTTTCTACAAGGATCAGGTCGGTGCTGGCTATAAAAGTACGACATCCGCATGGGTCTCAGGTATGTGTGATATACTGTGAGAAGAAAGTTCTTTCTTGTGAGTTTAAGCACAATTTGCTATCTTTGAGAGATATTGATTACTGACTTGATCGTCGGAGTGTCCCCGGGTGAACGAACCACCGTCGGATTCTCATCTTCTTATGCAGGTTGTTGAGCTTAATCTATTTTGCCGGTGCTCTCCGTTTGGTTGTGTGGTCGGAAATTAGCACCTACAATAAATATATAAATAAATCATGTTTTATTTTACAATATGAATGGTTTAAGTTTACAATCCTATTTGCTATTCATTTTATAAAATGAAATGTGATTTGTTGTTGTGTTTATAGATGTCTGATAAAATTGATTTTTTTGCATAGATGACCTTTATTATGGAATTTACAAAGTAGACGATTTAGATTATCGATATGAGTCTGAATTTGAGCACACAAGAAAAGTATAGATGAGTACAGAGAGATACAAGTATGAAGAGGAGCTTATTTTACACCCACCACCATATTATCTATACTATTATATATGTGAGCACTTGAATTAGTGTCTAATAGTGTGGTGGCTTCTCCTTCTACCACCATATTATCTATATTATTATATATGTGAGCACATGAATTGGTGTCTAATAGTGTAGTAGTTTCTCCTTCTGTCACGTAACAAATGTTCCTATCATAAAATAAAAAATATTATTTAAAGGCGTGAGTAAGATTTGAATTCAAGATCTTTGATTTTATTAAGAACACTCCTACTATTTAGACAACATACATATTATGATGTTAATTTCTTTATTATTTGTTTTTATGTTTATTTATCTGAATTGCACACACATTGCGTGTGCCACCTACTACTAAGAAAAATGTGTTGGTAGCATTTGGTTTGCTTTTGGAATCATAATTTGAATAAAAAAATTTCAAAACTTTTTCAAAATTCTATTTAAAAAAAAAAAAATTCAACAATTTTTTAAATTTTGGTCTTTAAAATTATTTTCTTTTTTTTTTTTGAAAAAATATTTTGTTATTTTTTTAAATATTGACCAAATAATTTGTTATGATTTAGATATATATAGGCGATCTAATATTTTTTAAAATTTAAAAATTAAATATTTTAAAAAAATAATAATTATTTAAAAATTTTAAAAATATTTAAGATAAAAAATATTTTAAATAAAAAGTACGTATTTAAAATAAAAAATAATTTTTTAAAATTTTTAAATATTTAAAAAAATATTTTAAATATTTTGTGCTTGTAGGGCTGGGCCCATACGAAAGTGGATGGCACGAACGAAAGCGAATTACGATCAATACTTTTACTGATGTTCAAATGGTCATAATTACTGGAATTTGAATTCGATATACCAATATAGAATTGTAGGTTGGTTCTAAGTATTAGCAAAATAATTTGTTATATTTTAGATATGTATTAGCTAATCAAAATTATACGTAACCAGTACAAAAATTGTGTAGAAATGAAAAACAAATATAGTAAATACAGCGCACATTAAAAAAAATATTTATCATAAAAAATAAAATTAAGAAAATTTTTAAATTTTAAAAAACAAAATCTAAAACAATTTCAAAATACAACTCAAAACTATTTTCAAAACTCATAACAAAACAAATTTTCTCTTTTCAAAACTCATTTAAAAAACTTATCTTTCAAAACACAACTCAAAATTCAAATCGCAATTCAAAAACTAAACCGGACCGTTTTGCTTAGAGTGTGTTTGGCATATATAGGACTGTAATTTAGGTCGGTTTGGTCAAGTTGTTTGTCCAAACTTAGTCTAAATTATAGGTGGTAATATGTTTGAGCTTGACTTTTGGATGAATCTGTTGCTTCAAGTCTAAGCCCGAGTTTAACTTAAAATTTTCAAATTAGGTTGGGATGGTTTGGTTTGTAAAATTTCTTCCCCAACGCTATTCAAATTTAATTTCAACTAATAGTATCATAAATCAAAATTTCAAAAAGAAAAAAAAAAAGAGAGCCCTTGGAGCATAATTTGAAGATCAATTTGAGTCACTAATTATATGAAGCATTACAAACCATTACTTTGAGGTGCAATGAGGTTGGCCCCACTTTGAATTGACCGTAACTGGACTCAACCATCCTTTTTTTATTATTTTTTTTTATTTTTTTGGGTACATCGAAATAGAAAAGCAAACAAGCAAGGGCTATGCCCTATTTCTCTTCTCAGAGAGGTACACAATATCCGTAACTAGCAGATGTCGGATTTCCTCTGGTGGTGTATTAACAATTAGAAGATCAGTAGGTTGATTTTCACCTAGTTTCGCCAAAGCATCAGCACAGATGTTGGCTTCCCTTCGGATGTGCTAGATTGAGCAATCACAGCCTCTCATGATAATGCCTGCATCCTCCACAATGCCTTGAAAAGGACATCTCTCGCCCAGGTCTTCATTAAACAATTGCACCACTTGCTCCGCATTTATTTCTATGATCACTTGGTTCAAACCTCGCTGGAGTATAATTGTGAGTCCCTTGTATACGGCCCAAGGTTCCGCTTCAAGACTGGTGCATATCTCAAGTCTTCCGTCGTAGCCGTTAATCCATGCTCCTTTCTCATCTCAGAATAGTCCACCAAAACCGCCACCTCCTCCATTCCGGCGAGTGCTACCATCCGTATTGACTTGAATTTTTCCTACACTTGGATAAGACCACACAGTTAGACTCTTAGATTTGAGAAGAGTTGTGATGTCAAAACTGAAATCTTGAAAAATTTTCCTTGGAATAATCAGATATAGTTTTCACACTCTCATAATGTTTGTAAGTATATTTTCAAAAATCATTTTGTTTCGATTCTTCCAAATTGTCTAGATTGTGATGAGGAACAGCGAAGGATGTTTGTTATTCCCTTTTACATTCCGAATAACCCACTCTTTCCAAGGCAAATGAAGCATATAGAAATACTATTCCCCACTGAATAGTTGACACCAAATCTGTATAGCTTTTGGACAAAGCCGTAACATATGTTCTATGTCCTCCACACCCTCACAGCAAGGGCATTTCTAATCAGTAGCAAGACCCCTCAAGTTCCTCATATTGTTAGTTAGAATTTTTCTATGGAGAACAAGCCATACAAAGCTCTTAAGCTTTTGAGGAGCCTTAAGCTTCCATATCTAACCCCAATCTCCTTCCTGATTTCGGTGTCCAACAAGTAAGTCATATGCACTAGATGTAAAGAATTCTCCATCACGGGATTTAACCCATCTGGGAGTGTCCTCTTCACCTCTAGTTTAAGGTGGTTGCATTTTCAAAATTTCCCCAACCATAGGCAAGGGTAACAAGTTGTGCATAAGATTCATATCCCATTCACCATATTCATCAAGAAGGAAATCCACAATGATATTGTCAGAGTTTGGGAATTGGTTCGTGGGTATGCTTTAGTCATTTTCAAAGACCCCATCACCACACCACCAATCTTTCCAAACTCTCACTTTGGACCCTCTACCACATCAATGTAATATCTATTATTATTATAAGGGTAAATTACAAATACAACCCCTAAACTTTGATTAAAATACAAATCATTTTCTGTGATTATAGAAATTACATTCCACCCATTGAGATTTCTAATTTCATAATAAATCGCTCCGTTTATTAATAAACCATCAAGTCAATTAATAGTTTTTAATGATGTCATAAATATGTTTCAATTAATAATTTAGGTAATTTTATTATTGTATAGGAGAGCAATTATGAATTTCTTTTTTTTAGTTAATTCTGTTAAATAATTTTTTTTAACAAGGGGGTATTTGTAATTTTTCAAACTACAGCGGACAATTTGTACTTTAAACAAACCTCAGGGGGTATATTTGTAATTTACCATTATTACAAAAGTGTGAAAAATTTGTCAAGTTTTTTTATTTTTTTTAAATTTCAATTTTATCTTCTTAAATTTATTATATTTTCTAAAAGTTATGAACAGTTTTATATAAACTAACTATCTCTTTATTTTTAAAAATTTTAAATCTTATAAAAAGAAAATTTGACATTAATTTTCTATATAAATATTTAGAGAAAATTAATTCCAAGAATTCTATATAAATATAAATAAACCTTCTCTCTTCTTATCAAAAAAAAAAGTCATGTCCCTATTTTTTACATTGATGATGATTGAAGAAGAAGAAAAAATAATTAATCTTTCTTATTTCCTATGTCTGCTTCTATACTAATATATATAATATTTACAATTGCCCATCATGGATCAAATCACTGTAAATAATTTTGGTTGAATCTTAACGTTGTATCCATTTGTTCGAATCTAAACAAAGGAAAGCACATTTGTTTTTAAAATAGATATTTATGTTGCATCTCAAAAATTCACAGGTTATTTTCATACACTTTCTTTATGTTTAAATTATATTTTATGAATTGTAATATTTTATATGGTACTTTAATAATCAAGATATGATGTCAAAATTTTAAATAAAAACCACTTTCGTTGGTTTTATTTTTGAAATATGTTTTTCAATTTTTTATTTTTCATATTTTCTCAATTTTGGTGATTAACAATACTGAAATTTCTTCATAGTATCTATTTAAATTATACTTTTACATGAAAATTTAATATCTAATAATCTAAATAGAATTGAAAAGTAAAATATTAGTAAAAAAATTTATAAATTCAAACATGTACTGATTTTTTATTATATATATATATTTATTATTATTTAATATTTATAATTTTTTCCAAAAAGAATATGCAACAAATAATTTTCTAAGTGTATTTAGATTAGGTGAATCTAAATCTAAAAGTAAAATTAAAAAATAAAAAGTATTAAATTAAGTAAATTTAAAAAGAAAATAAAAGGGCCATTAAAAAACAAAAGTGTCAAAGACAAAAAAAAAAAAATGAAATCTAAGAAATTCAAAACAAAAGTTTGAAAAAATAAACCAAATCAAACACTATAAACTTCTCTTTTTAAAAAATCTTTCTTCACTAATCTCTAATTTTACACAAATTATTCACATATTCCTTTCAATTTTTATGTGAATTAATTAAAAAATGGTGCATACACACAAAAATATAATACTAAATATTTACATTATGACCAACTATTTAATTATGAATAATTAACTTCTCATTGTTATCTGTAATATATTGTTGCAAAAGATTTTACATATTACTTTTGTGATATCTTATATATGTCAATGTCTATACATACATATATATATATATATATATATATCTAAATTTATATATGTTACTGTATTCATACATTGTCAATCTGTCACGCCCCAAATTCTAATTATTCGGAAATATTGCCAAAAGTTTTTAATTTAGGTCTTTTTTTTTTTTTAATTACAAATATCTATTATCCTTGAGTAATAGAAACATAATAACACATGTTCTCTCTTGCGATGAATACAACAATTACAATAATATATGCCAACTTTCACTGCGAAACTACAAATAATAATTACAAACATTAATGTATAGAATTCATTTCTTTCACATCTACTAAGAAATTACATGTTACAGATACATAAACTTCTTAACCCTTTAACCAATCAATCTGAATTCTCTTCCTGTAAAAAATGAAATAATAAGAGATGAGCACAATTGCCCAGTAAGAATCTCATAGTTCTAAAACAATAATCATCCTATAAATAGAAATGATCATGCATATAGGGTAATACCACATAGTAAGGTGACTTTTTGTAATTTCAAAATATCATACGTAGAGCATCTTTTTTTAAAATTTATTTGAGCACTTAAGGAAAACCTCCACCCATAAAATTTATCGCTTATCATCAGAAAATCATAAATCTTTTTTGAAAGCAACTATGTTTAAGGAACAACATCATTTTAAATTTATTAACCAATTCCAAAATATTTCTCATTTGATTTCTATTTTAATATTTCTCTTTTTATTTCCATTTTCCTTTTTTACTAATTACATTTATTATAACTTCATGACCTCAAGTTCAAGTTCCCTTAGTACTCAAAAACAACCCTCATACACTTCATTCCCACCGGTCTATTCATCCTCGTTGTAACTCTTTAATGTAGAAATCCAAATCTCCTTTATATTCAATAACAATCCTCCTACACTTAACTCATACTTGTCTAACAACTATATCATATCCACTCTTGTATTATCAATTATAATTCATCATATCACAAGGATAATAAACCCTTTTAATTCAATTTCTCCATTAATTACAAAACAAAACTCATAATCTTTCCTTATAGTTACAAACAACCCGGTGAATTCACTATCAGCAACCCCTTATCTAGTTACCATTCCGTTATCCATTCTTTTCAAATAATTTCTATATGCATTCCTCTTCCATGCCAAATCACATATCAAATTGTAATTTTATAAGTTCATCACAAGTCACACATATCATCACCGAGCCAACCCTTTCTCAACACATTCTACCTTTTGCCAACTTGATACGGCGGGATAGTGGGCACACAACTCATAACACCTTCCACCTTTTGCCGACTTGATACTGGCGGGATAGTGGGCACCTAATTTATAACACTTTCTACCTTTTTTGGCTATTTTACGGTGAGAAGTAAACTCCCAAAAACCATTTTCTCAAAAATCATATTTTTCCACATTTACCGTCATACGATAGGACTTGAACCCCCAAAAACATTTTCAACTTGAAAACCATCCCCACATTTGCCGGCTATTATACGGCAGGAAGTGAGCACCCAAAAACATTTTCAAAACAATCCATTTTTCCACTTTTGCTGGCTACAATACGGTAGGACTTTGTGGATACCAAAAAATCATTTTTCACTTTTGCTGACTACAATACAGCAAGACTTTGTGGACACCCAAAAATCATTTTTTCCATATTCATCCAACGATAAGCCTAGACAGGGCATTTGGGCACCTTGAATTCAAAACCACCCCCACATTTACAGGCTATTATACAGCGGGACGTGAACATCCAAAAACATTTTCGACTCCCGCACGAGTACCAACCACAACACAACCCAACACAACTCAACCAAACTCAACACAACTCAACACAACTTAACTCAACTCAACACAACATAACCTAACTCAACTCAACATAATTTAACATAACTCAATACAATTCAACACAACACAATAAAATTCAACATAACCCATTTCAACACCATTCAATACAATTTAGCATAATTCAATACAAACACTTAAATTTCCACATCATTGTTTCATCACAAAGCTCACATCATCCATACCATTAGTAATTTCTTTCCCCCAAGTTTGGTTTCATATTATGACATACTTTAAAATATCAACATTGAGGGTTCAATCGTAACTTTTGCATAAATTTTCAAACTCTTTACAATTTCAATTAAACTTGTACGTGTGCAATTTGACGCCTCAATTTCATGATACTACTTTCAATTTAAGCAAAACCATCATCTATCTTCATGGGCCAAACTAGGATTTTTAAGAGAAATTAAAACTTTTCACAAAGCACCTTTTATTCCAACCCTTCTATTATTTTTACACCCAAACTCATGACCCAAGATCATAACCCAACAAGTAAACCCGAACTCTTCAAAACCTAACCCCCAATCTCATGATTAACCCCAATATCCATAAAAATATGAACTTTGTATTTATATAAAGAAAATACCACAAATCTATCTATGAATTGGGGTATTGAAGGAGAACTAGAAACCCTTACCTCTTGAACAAAGAGATGACAACCCAAAAATCACTGGCAACAAAATCACGAAACTCTTGGATAAAAAAGAAGCCCTTTGTGAGATCTATAATCTTTCTCAAAGGACCAAGGTGAAAAGATCACTCTAGGTGAGTAGATCTAGAGATCTAAGTGAAAAATTTTGAGTTTAGAGAGAGACAAGAGAACTAACGGTGTAAAGAGAGAGAAAAGAGAAGGAAAAATGAAATAAATAAGTGTTTGCAGCCTATTTATAGTAGCAAGGTGTATGTGTCAATTTCCGACCATATTGCCAATCAAGGCACTTAGCTAGAGAGCATCGACAGAATAGATTAAGCCCGAACGACCTGCCACAGAAAGAAGAGATTCCGGCGGTGGTTCGTCCACCTGGGAGCACTCCGACGATCAAGTCAGTTATCTCTCAAAGATAGCAAAAGTGCTTAACTCACTATTCAGAATATCAAAAGTGTACCTTAAACCCATGAGGGTGCCTCTCTTTTATAGTCAACACAAACCTAATCCTAATAGAAGCCTAGCTTCAATGGACTTAGGATTACTGCAAATCTTGGACTCCCAGTAGGATTGGGATAAACTCTCTAAGAGTCTTATCTTTACCCAAACTGAAGTCCTCTCCCCGTATAGGACTCTTGTCCTTTATCCGCTTATCCTAGATTCTGGTATTCTCGTAGATAACCTCGGCCTAGCCGAGATTACCTCGACATCATGTCCAGAACACGTGGCACACCAGCTGGCACTTCGGTAACACCACGGCCACATGTTGCCACTCAAAAATTATGTCCCCACAACTGCCCCCTAGGTTCTATTATCCCGGTATCCTGAGGTGATGAAACCTATATTGTTTCTACCATTTAGCACATCGGCTAAACTCGCTTGTCCTTCATTACCGAAGTCATCATTCGTCAACTCTTACATGACCAAGACCTGTAATTCGTTTTTATCAATGCTCTTGAACAAATAACCAAGTTTGTTCAAGTTACTTTAGCCGAGATCGTCCTCATAGCCGAGGTCCTTGCTTCATTAAATCAAGAACTCCAAGAGTTTTATCACACGTATGAGCTGTCACGCACAACAACTCAACCGTTCTTGCCACGTGTCTTTCCCCCTCTGGGCCGTACCTAACATGCGCCACTAAGTCACATCGTTCTTGCGTGTGCCGTCTGACACGCAAGTCATCTTAGGCACATTAATTGCCTTTTTGCCGATGTTTTGTGTTTTGACAAAACTTCTTCCCTCTCTCTTCGTCGCTTCACTTTTGCATCTTCATTCCCGTGCAAACTCTCTCTCTTTCCTCTCCCAAATCCGCCATTGATTCAAGTGTTTGAGCTCTGCAACTACTTCCAACCTCCCCTTCTAGCGAAGTTTTTTGATGATTTTCTCCGATTGTTGTCATCATCTGACTCCGGCGTACTCAACACCAGCTTCATTCTTTTGGTAAGCCATTGCTTCCCCTTGTTTCAGTTTCTAGTGTTTCTTCAAACTATTACGTCTGTATACTGCTGCTGTGACTTCACTTCACGTTCTTGCATCTTCGTTTTTGTTGCAAATTTTCCTTTATTTGCAATTTGTTCATGGAAATATACATGTATTCACAATCTATTTTGCACACTTAGTTGTTTGCCACTATTATTGGTCTCGCACCCTTGTACACACTCTGTTACAATGTTCTTGATGGTTCGCTTCTATTCTTGATTCTGAATCATTATTCTTGTTTCTGTTTTATGTGTCTTTTCCAGATTCTTGCCTTCAATCTTTGTTTGCCTAGACTTAGGTTTGGGATTTGTTGTAGAACTCACGAATTTTAGGAAGA
This sequence comes from Camellia lanceoleosa, assembly GCA_025200525.1. Lineage (NCBI taxonomy): Eukaryota > Viridiplantae > Streptophyta > Magnoliopsida > Ericales > Theaceae > Camellia > Camellia lanceoleosa. The sequence continues at coordinate 46,402,509 of CM045761.1, read as the reverse complement.
ACTGAAACGAACTTCACTTAGATCCTCAAAACTTCTTGCCCCATCATTTTCCTGGGTTTTGCCGAGGTCCCTCCAACCTTTACAAAACACTCCTTTCTGAAATCCAGTACCTTTCCCCAAGCGGACATCATGGGTATGTGGAGGCATAGGGTAGACACCCCAACTAAGTTAGAATACTTTAGGCAAGAATTTGACATCCCGGCCGACGCTTACCTTAGGTTGGCTGGCGAAGAAGACTTTATCATGCCCGATGGAAACCTCATGTCTTTCCCTGTCGTTGCCTTTACAAAATGTGGACTTAGGTTTCCATTAGACATCCTTTTCCGAGAAGTTTTCCATTACTACAAATTGAACCCGATGCAACTTGCCATTAACTCTTACTGAGTTATCAATGGTATAATTGCCTTAGCCAAAAAAGAGAAAGCTAGGGTTACCCTTGCCGACATCCAGTATTGCTACACCATGTGTGGCCTTAAATTAGAAAAAGGCTACATCTACTATCTTAAACCGAGGTCCACAGAATATAAACTTGTTGCCGACCTCCCAAACTTCAACAAGGAGTCTGGGGCGATTACTTCATTGTCTCGCAACTGGAGTTCACTCTAGATGAAGACCTTCATCTCTACCCTCTTCAATAACAAGATTCGTAGAGGGTAATCGTAAGAACCAAGTTTTACACGTACTTATTTTTCAACTCATTAAAACTTTATTCTTTCTGTATGTTCTAACATCTGTGTTCTTTCGTGCAGCTCTTCCACAGCCACAAAAGGACTTTTGCAAGTCTTTCTTTCCTAGTAAGGACCTCAGAAAGCTGTTGGATCTGGCAGTTCAGAGACGGAAAGCTCCTTTATTGCTTAACTTCATCCCAACCTACAAATCCGTTCTGCCTAACATCCTTAAGAAAAAAAGCAAGTCTCCTCCTTCCGCCACAACTCCACCAGCAACTTAATCATCTCGGCCAGATCAGGGGTCAACCTCTGATATAGCAGAGCAGCCATCTACCTTAGCTCCACAACTGATTCCACCATCTTAACGCCGACGCTGACGCCGAACTGCAATTGCCGCCGAGATGGGTTACAAGAAAGCAGTCGCAGAAGATCTCCTAGTCGACATCCCCGACACCATCAACGCTCAACCAACACAATCCCAGCCTCAACTAAAGCCAAAGCCCAAAAGACTGAAGAAGGCTCAGCCCAAGGCAACGGTGACTCAAATTGACACTGAAGACACCTTGCCTATTTCAAAATTGGCTGAGAGTGAGAAGACTCCCTCCATTGTCGATAAAAGGCCTGTCGAGGCCGAATCATCCCAATCAACTCGTTCGAAAAGGCCGAGGTCTGAATCGGCAATAGCCTTGGGCTTTATGAAGTCTAATGCCCCCTAGGCTCCTCCTATTACAATTGAGGACAAACCGGTCAGAGCCGATGACAGTGCGATTGACCTCGAAGTCGGCATTGCCCTCTCTACGGCTTTGCTCCTTCCCAACGATCTCAACGGTAATGCCGAAATGAGCTAGTATGAAAACTTCGCTTTGATGCTGCAGCATTCCGTTCAAGTAAGTTCCTTACACTTGGTATTTTTCTTTCTCTATTTTTCCATACTTAGAGAATTTCTACTAACTTTTGTTCTGGCCATTTTCTTTCAGGCGATCCAGCACGCCCACTCCTTCTCAATGCAAGCTTTTGAAATGAGGAAGGAGTTGGCTGACAAGATCAAGGAGGTTGCTGGTTTACAGAAGACCATGAAAAAGGCCGAGACAAAAATGAAGACCTTGTCAGATTAGGCCGACATGGCCAAGAAGGCTCAGGATGAGGCCGAGGAAAAGGCCGACGCTGCAGAGGCCATTGCCAAGGTTCTTATGGCTGAAAAGAAAGAGGCAGAGGCTAAGATGGCTGAGGCCCAAAAGGAGCTTCAACATGCCCTGGCCATAAAGGAGGCCGAGATCAAGGCCGTTGATGAGAAGGCGTATGCTGAGGGGGCGACCGACGTCAATGAGGACCACAAAAAGCAAGTGAAGCAGGCATGCAACAAGGGTTTCACCCTTGGTTGGATGGCTGCCCTCAAAAAGCTTGATGTCCTCGAGGACTCCCCCCCTTAAGAATGCTAACGACCTCCCCCTGCCATTCTCCCCTACTCCAACCCAATCCGAAGACGATTCTGAGTCTGAGGAGGAAGCTTTGGTGAGGAAAAAGAAGGAAATTGTTGGGGCCCAGTCCCTTACTTTGAATGATCAAGTCATGGACTTGTCTTAGGATGAGGAGGGTGAGGTCTCCAAAGATGCTACTCCTGAGAAGGCAACATCAGACGCGCCTATTGCCGACAAGAGCCTCAACCAAACTCTCCAAGAAATTGATGCCGAGCTCGCGGCTGAGAGGGCCGCCAAGATGCCTTCTCACTTTTCTTCTGAACTCCAGACCCAGCCGGCCAGAGACACCGAAGAGTCTTAGTTTGATGTTTTTCTCCTGTTTTCTATACCTTGTACTTTTTTTTTTTTTTTAAAAACAGTGTAAGCTTTAATTTGGCCGACATGCCACCTTTGCAATCTGAACAATTACTTTTTAATGTCAGGCCGAAGTGTCTTTTTGTATTTGAACTTCCTTATCTGAATGCAAGTATCAACATGCACCTTAACTGTGCGATCTCCTCGGGGTATAACACCTCGGTTACACCCACTAACGTTTCATCTCGGCTTTGGCCTAACACTTTAGACCAACTTCCTTTAACATAATCTTGGTTTAACTTCAACTTGTAAATTTTTCTTAAAATTTCAAGAAGTGTTTAAACATGACCTCGGTTTAACTTCAACTTGTAAATTTTTCTTAAAATTTCAACGAGTGTTAAACATGTCCTCAGTTTAACTTCAACTTATAAATTTTTCTTAAAATTTCAACAAGTGTTAAACATATCCTCAGTTTAACTTCAACTTTTAAATTTTTCTTAAATTTCAACAAGTGTTAAACATGACAGTTTAACTTCAACTTGTAAATTTTTCTTAAAATTTCAACAAGTGTTAAACATGTCCTCGGTTTAACTTCAACTTGTAAATTTTTCTTAAATTTTAACAAGTGCGAAACATGATCTCAGTTTAACTTCAACTTGTAAATTTTTCTTAAATTTCAACAAGTGTTAAACATGATCTCAGTTTAACTTCAACTTGTAAATTTTTGTTAAAATTTTAACAAGTGTTAAACATGACAGTTTAATTTCAACTTGTAAATTTTTCTTAAAATTTTAACAAGTGTTAAACATGCCCTCAGTTTAACTTCAACTTGTAAATTTTTCTTAAATTTTCAACAAGTGTTAGACATGACCTCGATAAGTGTTAAACCGATCTTGGGCTTGAAAATTCCAACTCCCAAGCATCATTCTCCAACTGTCTGCCCCCTAATGTGAACCTAAGCTTCACTTGGATTTGCATTAAGCATGTGAAAATATTGTTAACAAGGACTGGCCGAGGTTCCCAACCTTGGTCCCTCTGATATCGATTGGTAGAATCTTGAGTTCCAATCTATACCGATATGGCAAGTCCAGGTTAATTCAACTTAGTTCAACTCTATTATATGTAAGTTGGAACTCTGCTATATAATAAGTCTAAGTTATTCGTCATGTTTCAATCAGAAACATCGTCAAGTATCTTATCAGTCATACTGCACAGAAAAAATCAAGCTAAAACTTTATTATTACTTCGGCTAATAACAAAACGAAAGAAAGCTAAAAAAACAAGAAAATCTAATGATAGAAAAACTTCAGATTGCAAGTATTCCAGGGTCTTGGCAACTCTTTGCCTTCACTGTCCTTAAGCCAATATGCCCCGTTGCCCAAGACTGAGATGATTCTATTGGGTCCCTCCCAATTTGGGCCAAGCTTGCCCTCTCTGGGATCCTTCTTGTTGCCGACAACCTTTCGCAAGACGAGGTCACCAACTTGGAACTCTCGCGGGTTCACCTTCTTATTATAAGCCCTGGCAAGCTGCTGCTAGTATGCTCCCAGCTGAATTGCTGTTTTCTTCCTTTTTTTCTTCTAGCAGATCCAGATCTCGGGCTATAAATACATCATTAGTTCCATTTTCCACTCCCTGGGTTCTGATCCCTGGGATGCCAACCTCCAGAGGAATGACTACTTCTGTGCCATAAGCCATGGCAAATGGGGATTCTCTAGTTGATCTTCTCAGCATAGTCCGATATGCCCAGAGTACACTGGGCAATTCATCCACCTACTTTCCCTTTGCTGCTTACAGCCTCTTCTTAATCTCATCCAAGATAACTTTGTTGGATGCTTCTGTTTGTCCATTGTTTTGAGGTAAACTTGGGGTGGAAAAATAATTCTTGATTTTGAACTTTGTACAAAAGCCCTTGATTAGCTTACTATCAAACTATATGCCATTGTCAGCTATTATTGCTCTTGGGATTCCAAACCTGGTGATGATGTTCTTCCATATGAAGTTCTTCACATCAACATCCCGAACCTTGGCAAGGGGTTCAGCTCCTACCCATTTGATGAAGTAATCTGTTGCTATTAGCAGGTACTTCCTTTGTCTAATTGCTTGAGGCAATTTTCCAACAAGATCCATACCCCATTGGGCAAATGGCCAAGGGTTGGACACCGGGTTCAAGTCCATTACTAGTTCATGTATTAAAGGTGCAAACTTCTGGCACTTCTCACACTTCTTGACATAGGCTTCGGCATCTTTCTGCATATAGGGCCACCAGTACCCCTGAGTAATGGCCCTATGAGCAAGTGACCTGCCTCCAGCATGGCTTCTACATACTCCTTCATGTATCTCGTACAGAAAGTCTTTAACCTGTGCAGGATGCACACACCTCAGAAAGGGTCTAGTAAAAGATCTTCTGTAGAGATGTCCTTCTGCGGTCAAACTGAATATTGTCGACTTTAGTCTGATCTTGTGCGTTTCTTTTCGATCATCTGGCAGCTTCTCATCTCTAAGGAATACTATTATTACATCCATCCAACTTGGTCCTATCTCCACACATATTGTTTCACGCTTTGTGTTCAGTGGTTCTATGCTTGGACCTGACAAATAGTCAATCATTATCGTTCTTGCCTCTCCAGGCTTCATTGCACTAGCCAAGTTGGCCAGAGCATCGGTATGGCTGTTGTCATCTCTACTTACCTGCTGTAGTCGGCAATTTTGAAATAAGGTTACCAGTCTGCCCACTTCCTTTGCATAGGCCGACATCCTTTCATCTCGAGTTGCATATTCGCTTGTTGCCTGGTTGACTATAAGTTGGGAGTCACAAAAGACTATTACTTTGTCAGCTTCCATGGCTGCTGCCAGCTTTAACCCTGCGATTAGTGTTTCATATTCTGCTTCATTATTTGAGGCCTTAAACCCCAAACGAATGGATTGTTCCTGTATCTGCCCATCTGGCGATACTAGTACTACTTTTGCCCTACTCCTTGTCGGTTTTAACTTCTATCAACAAACAACCGGAAGGAGTCGCCGATGCAAATACTACAAGGCCTAAGTTTCTCTTTGTTCTTTTGTTTTGTTGTCCCCCGCTGGGTTTTTTCTTGCTCATTTGGACGTTGTATGCCTCGGCTCAACAAAGCTCGATGTATGACGGCGTCTAGTGTGAACTCGGCCACGAAGTCGGCTAAGACTTAGCCTTTGATTGCTGTCCTGGGTCTGAATTCCAGGTCATATTGGTCCAAGGCCCTTTACATCCGCTATTCGTCATCAGATCTCCTTGCTGCAACAGGGACCTTAAAGGATGTTCAGTTAACACCACAATTTTGTGGGCTTGAAAGTAATGATTCAGTTTCTTGGAAGCCATTACTAAAGCCAGTGTTAACTTCTCTAAGGGTAAGTATCTGGTCTCTGCGTCTGCCAAGGTTTTATTCACGCAGTAAACTGCCATTTGCTCTTCTTTTTCTTCTCTGACTATTACTGCACTTACTGCGTGCTCTAAAACTGCCAAGTATGAGAACAGCTCCTCTCCAGGTACTGGATTTGAGAGAACTGGAGTTATGGTCAAATACTTCTTTAAGTCGGCCAAGGCGGCTTCGCATTCCTCGGTCCATAAGAAGTCTGTGGCTTTCTTTACTAAGCTGAAGAAAGGCTTACATTTATCAGAACTTCTGCTTATGAATTTGTTCAAGGCTACACCCTTTCCAGTCAACATCTGCACTTGTTTTGCCGATGTTAGGCTCTTCAGTTCTAAGATAGCCTTGATCTGATCTGGGCTTGCCTCAATGCCCCTTCTGGTTACCAAATATCCTAAGAACTTACCAGACCCAACTTCAAATGCACACTTCGATGCATTGAGTCGAAGCCGATATGTTTTAAGGATGTTAAACACTGCCTTTAAGTCTTCTAGATGATCCTTAGGCTCCTTGGTCTTCACGACCATGTCATCTATGTATACCTCTACTATTCTGCCAATTAGATGTCTGAACATCTTGGTTACCAATCTCTGATAAGTTGCTCCTGCATTTTTCAATCCAAAAAGCATTACCCTGTAGCAGTATAGCCCTTTTGGGGTGATGAACACAATCTTTTCCTCATCTGAAGGGTACATAGCTATCCGATGGTACCCCTCTATAGGCATCTAGGAAGCTCATCCTTCCATGCCCTGAAGTGGCATCCACCAATTGGTCAATTTTGGGTAATGAGAAACTGTCTTTGGAACAAGCCTTGTTCAGGCTGGTGAAGTCCACGCAGACCCTCCACTTACCGTTCTTTTTCTTCACAACCACTGTGTTTGATAACCATGTTGGGTAATTTACCTTTCGAATGGCTTTGGCCTCCAGAAGTCTATCCACTTCCTTTTCTACTGCCTCAACGTGCATTAGTGTTGGCCTCCTTGCTCGCTGGATGACAGGTTTGGCCGATCTATCTACATTCAATCTGTGGCAAGTGACCCCGGGGTCAATGCCTGGCATCTCGTATGGTGTCCATGCAAACACCTCAAGGTTTGCTCTCAGGAATGCCTCTAGCTCATTTTTCTCTTCTTCAGCTAAGCCCGAGAAAAAAGAAGCATTCTTCATTCCCTTGCTGGACAAGGATTTTCTTCAGGGCTTCTTCACTCTTCTCAACTAGCTCTTTGCCGATGTCATCTAGGATTTCCACATTCTCGTCCTCGATCTCTGCTATTTCTGCTTCTCGAATGTTGTAGGTAGACTTTATTGCTGCTATGGAGCAATTCTTTGCCTGCAACTACTCCTCTCTGACCTCCTCTATCCCATGCTCTATTGGAAATCGCAATAACTGATGCAATGTTGAGGGAACAGCCCCCATTGCATGTAGCCATGGCCTTCCCAGGATAGCATTGTAAGGGGAAGGGGTGTCAATTATGGTGAACTCTGTTTTTAGCTTCTTGGTGCAGCCTGTAACTCCACACTTGCTGCTCCTAGGGACCACGTCGGCGTCCCATTCAACCCAACCATTGGGCCATTGAACTGCTCCAAGTCATCTTGGTGAAGGCCAAACTCCTTGTAACACCTGATATACATGATGTCACAAGAGCTGCCTTGGTCAACTAAGATGCGCTTCACTTGGCGCACTCCAATCTGGAGAGATATTACCAAGGCATCATTGTGTGGATGCTGTACCATCTCCAGGTCTTCCTCAGTAAAGGACACCACTGGTCCCTAGCTCTTGTCTACCCCAGGTCTCTTCTTCCCGACCTGATACACATGTTGTAGGTGTTTTACTTTCTAGGTTTCCCCATTTATCTCATTCTCATTCACTTTCAAGTGAATCACATTGATTACTCGAGGTCCACCTACCTGCGGTTGTGGTGCTGATGGGGGTGGTGCTGTTGGTACCTAGGGCAGTTTTCCCTGTTCTTCCCTTGTCTTGGCCTCGTCTACCAGGTCCCTTAAATGGCCTTGTCTTACCAAGTCTTCCAGATGTGTCTTCAGGGCTCTGCACTCCTGAGTTAGATGTCCAGCTTCATTATGGTAAGCACAGTGCTTACCAAGGCTTCTTCCCATAAATTTTCCTAGTACCCTTCTTTGGTGCTCTATAATAGGGCCGGTTTGAATTTTCTCCAAGACTTTGTAAACCGGATTCTAATACGGCCAGGATTTGTGCAACCCGAAATCCTGTCTCCGGTTTGTTGTATCCACCATCACCTCAGCCTCGCTTCAACGAGCCATTTTTCCTTCTCTGGTTTCGATGCCTTTGTCCCCGGCATGTCCTCCTCAGCCCTGATATACTTTTCTATCCTGGCCATAAGTTCCTCCATGCTTTTTGGCAATGTCTTTGCTAGTGATTTTCGAAGCAGCCAATCATCTTCCACGTCGTTTTTAAACGATACGACGGCCAGCTCTTGGTTGCATTCTGGTATTCGGTTGAATACCTCATAATACCTTTTGGTATAAGCCCTCAGGCTTTCATCCTCGCCAATTTTCAAAGCCATCAGGGCGTCTACCCTTAATGGCTGCAGTTTGTTTGTCACGAACCTGGCCACAAACATCTCGGCCAAGCTTTCCCTGGTTTTCACAATTCCTTTCAGCAACTTGTGAAACCAGTCCGATGCAATTTCCCCGAAGGATGAGGGGAACACCTTGCAAAGCAACGGCTCGTTCCCTTTGTACAATGCCATTGAGTTCAAGTACAAACCGACATGAAAGTTGGGGTCCGACTTACTGTTGTATATCTGGAACCTCGGCATACTGAACCTTTTCAGGGCCTCAAATTTGTCCAACTCTACTGAGAATGGTGTTCTCGGCTTAACCGGGAAAGTTACCTTGACATTTTGTTACTTCCTTTGGAGGTAATCCCTCAAGTCCTCTTTGGTCCGCCCAAGAGCTCGGCTATCTCCAGATTTCATCATTTTCGGTGTGCTACTGCCTGTGTCATTGTGAGTCCTTTTGGACTTCCCTCCATAGGTCGTGTCGAAACAGAGTTCCTTCCCTTGAACATCCCGATGTTCTTTAGTGCGATTTTCTCTGGTTCGTCGCGTCTTCTGGGATTCTACTTTCCTTGATTCTCTGTGCTCGACCTTTCGCGAAGGCCGGTAAGAATGTCCCTTGGTCCCGTCGTGATGAAGGACTGCAGGAACCGCTTTCTGCCCTCCTTTCTGCGCATCTTTTTTTGCTATTGGAATCGACGTATCTTGTAATGAAAACAGTGGCTGCATGACGTTGTTCTGCATCATGAAATTGACCACCGTTTGTAGGTCTGCCAATTTGTTCGCCATGGCCTTCACCTCATCGTCCCTCCGCAAGCATCTTTCTTTCCATACCTGGAGGTCGTCCTCGTTATAATACCCGCTTTGGTCCGTTTTCTTTGGTACGTCGCCCTCCTGGCCGACGTCCTTTCCTCCGTGATTCTTATCGTGAGTCTCTTTGTTGCAGTTGTCTTCTTCAACGTCAAGGTCAACAGGTTTCCCACTCCCAGTAGGAGTGTCGTCCCCAACTTTCTCTTTCTGTCCGTCGTTGGCCATCTATTCTCCTTTCTTTCCCACAGACGGCTTCAAATTGTATGTGTCAATTTCCGACCACATTGCCAATCAAGGCACTCAGCTGGAGAGCACCGGCAGAATAGACTAAGCCCGAACACCTGCCATAGAAATAAAAGATTCTGGCGGTGGTTCATCCACCCGGGGGCACTCCGACGATCAAGTCAGTTATCTCTCAAAGATAGCAAAAGTGCTTAACTCACTATTCAGAATATCAAAAGCGTATCTTAGACCCATGACGGTGCCTCTCTTTTATAGTTAACACAAACCTAATCCCAATAGAAGCCTAGCTTCAATGGACTTAGGATTACTGCAAATCTTGGACTCCCAATAGGATTGAGATAAACTCCCTAAGAGTCGTATCTTTACCCAAACTAAAGTCCTCTCCCAATCTAGGACTCTTGTCCCTTATCCGCCTATCCCGGATTCCGGTATTCTCGCAGATAACCTCGGCCTAACCGAGATTACCTCGGCATCATGTCCAGGACACGTGGCACCCCGGCTGGCACTTCGGTAACACCTTGGCCACTTGTTGCCACTCAAAAATTATGTCCCCACACAAGGTAATAATAGGACAATAACCCCAAAGTCAAATGAAAAGAGCAAATCAAAAATCCCCAAAAAGTAATGCCCAAACCGACCTAAAAATCTGAAAATTACACACAGGGGTCAACCCTTTAGACAGAGGTGTCGACCATTTAGGAAGAAAAACTGAGACATTAGTATGTGTAAAGGACAAGGTGTCGACACCTCCTAGACTAGTGTCGACACTAAATTCCAGCAAGCAAACCCCAGATTCTACAATAGACAAGGGTAGACCCTTTCCAGATCGGTGTCAACCCTTGAGGCCAATAAATAAATAAAAAAATGTCGACACCACCAAGATTGGTGTCGACCCTAGAACAAGATTTCTAAGCTCCCAAACAACTTTTCAACGTAAACAAGCATGAACGAACAATCTCAACAAGTTTAAATCAATTTGCACAAAACCAAGATACAACAACTCCAAAGACTCCCAAAAAGAAAAGAAAAGAATTAAATACACCCTTCAATAGATTAAAGGATATAAGTATTACACAATCTATAATGTTATATTACCATCGAATACTTTAATTTTCTAACATGTATCGCTTTAGTAATATAATTATATTTGCTAGGAAAAATTGCAAAATTGTGTATTGTTTTCCTAGCAACTTATATTCAATACATATATGTCATACAAAAAGTATCAATGACAAACACTTTCAATAACAAACTAAGACTTTGCACAACACCTACATGAAGATGAAAAATGTTTTATGGCCCTAAAAACTGTGGCCCTAATGGCCCTAATTTCCTGTTTGGGTAAGTTTGTTTTTTTTTTTTTTTTTTCCTGATATGGAAATTAGGGCCATTAGGGCCACTAATTTTTGAGCTACCAACCAAAGCCCCATCAAGATAATAATTATATTTTTTATATTTATTTTTTTCACGACAATTGTATAACAATTGTATACTAATGACTATTGTTATATTTTTCATTATGTAAGATATTCGTAACACGGGAAAAGAGACTCAACAACTCCTAATGTATAAAAATATATTACATATTGATATTAATGTATTCTTACACCACTAATATGTATATAATATGCGATACTAAGTTCAATGAATTTGTATTGTGAGATGAACTATTAAACAAAATTGTGCAATTGTGCAATTAATTTTATACTTTCAATTGTAATACAAGTATGAATTATGAAAAATTGAAGTGAGAAGTTGATAAAAATATATATATATATATATATATATTTGTGTAATACTATATGTTTAAATAACATGTTTATTGTTTATTGTTTAAGATAAATTGTGATCTCAATAATCTAGCTATAAACTAATGTTTACATTTATAAAATTTTTTATTTATCATTTAAATTCTTTAGCCGAGTATGTATTTATTTCTTACTTGTATTTTGGATAGATCAATTTATCTATACAAGTCTCTATACTTTATATACATATTACATACCAATTTAAGAGACGCGCATAATTATAGTATTAACAGTTAATGAAAATCATGTGCCAAGTGCAACGCACATGCCCAACTACTAGTGTATATATATATAGTAAGAGTATTTTTTTTATAATTATTTATAAGAATGAGTAAATTACAAATGGGCAAATTATACAAATAGTCCCTATAGTTTGGGACTTGTGTCACTTTGGTCCCTGACTTTTCAATTGTGACACATTTGACCTTGAATTTTGAATCTTGTTCTAAATAAGGACAATTAAATATATAATTAGATTTTTTAAGGGTAAAATTGTCAATTTGATAAAATATAAACTAATTTAACAAAAATAAATGTGAAACAAATATTTTTGAATTTTTAAAAATTATTTCTACCTACTAAAAATAAAATTATATAAAATTGATAAATCTTTTAGACATTTATTTATTTATTTTTACCAAATTAATTTTTATTATGTGTTTGGATGATATTCATGTAAAATTAATCATGTAATTTTTATTAATTTTACATAATTTATCATTGGTGGATAAAAATAATTTTTAAAAAAAAATTTTGACATATATTTTTGTCAAATTAGTTTATATTTTATCAAATTGACGATTTTACCCTTAAAAATCTAATGATATTTTCAATTGTCCTTATTTGGAACAAGATTCAAAATTCAGGGTCAAATGTGTCACAATTGAAAAGTCAGGAACCAAAGTGATACAAGTCCCAAACTATAGGGACTATTAGTGTAATTAACCCATTATAAATATATTTTTTGAAATTTGTTTAAAATACGATTTTGTCTTTGCATTTTTGAAAATTATATTTCATTTCTTAAAGTTTCTAACTTCATAACAAATAATCCATTTTATTAATAAATTATTAAGTCAATTAATAATTTTTAGTGATGTCAGAAATTTATTTTAATTAATAATTTAGGTAATTTTATTATTGTATAAAAGAATAATTAAGAATTTTATTTTTCTAATTAATTCTGTTAAATACAAAATTTCGACAAGGGGGTATTTATAATTTTATAAATCTCAGGCAACAATTCATATTTTAAGCTAATTATAGGAGACAATCCGTATTTTAATATTTATGATTTATACTAAAAGAATTGAATTTGAAATAGTTGGATAGTAGTTATATAGAACAGAATATTTTACAGAAGTAAAAGACGTTATGGCATCCATACTAACTTATGAGTTAATTTTATATAATAATATAAATGGCAGTGCTAAAATTTTAATTTTGACAATATTATTTCACTCATATAAATACTATTCTAGCATATTCAAAACATTTCTATTTATTAGGTGTCTCTTACTTCTTGGCTATTAGATCAAACTCTTTTTGATTGAGTTGAGTTAGAACAAATAATAACCATACATGTGAGACATTTAGTAAAAATATTAGTAAAATATTTAGAGTTCTTAACATTTTTCATTATATTATTTTTAAATTCTTTCTCAATTTTGTGAATGGAATAGAGATTTATCATTTTATTATTAATTGCAATAAAAAATGCACATCATCAATTCTTGATTTTAAATTTTAAAAACAAAATTGAAGAAAGTTTTAAAAATTTATGGTAACATTAATTTTATATTAGAAAAATTATAAATACACCTCCTGAGATTTGTTTAAAATATAAATTTCTCTATGTGATTTTGAACATTACATCCCACCCTTTAAAGTTTTTAATTTTATAAAAAAAATGACTCATTTTATTAATAAATCATCAAGTCAATTAATAAAATTTAATTATGTTAGAAATATATTTTAATTAATAATTTTTGTAATTTTATTATTATTTAGGAAAGTAGTTATGAATTTTCTTTTTTTAATTAATTTTATTAAATAAAAAATTATCATAATAAGATATTTGTGATACAATCTGTGTTTTAAGTAAATTTATCCTTTTATATTTTAGTAGTACATTTTAGATGAAATGGAAAATTCTTTATCCAAATGAAATGGATAGACAAGGAAAACCATGCAAGTGCCAACGAAAAGTCCACAAGACTTTCTCCAACATGCACACCCATTATCAAGAGCAACCAAACATCATATGGCCTTCGTTTGGAATGTGAGGCTTTTATTTTTTTTATTTTATTTTTTATTTTTATTTTTTTGACTATTTTAGCTATAAAAAAATAAAATAAACTTTTTAATTTAATAAGACAAAACATTACATCCAACCACTAATCATTTCATTTTTTCTCTTACAAAAGTCAAAAAAACTAAAAAGCCTATCACAAGGCTTTTTAATCCCAGTCTAAAATAATCAAAAAGTCAAAAAATCAACCCACATCCAGACTAACATTAGTTATATTCTACCAATATCCAACATTATGTACACCAAAAAATGAAATTATTGTTTCCAATAAATTTTTTTTTTTTTTTTTTTAAATTTTCACTGTATATTACAGATAACAGGCCTCAATAGGTAGAAAAAAATTCAAAAGTGAAATCCAAATACAACCTATCTCCCTCAAACATGTCGTCTCCTCCTAAGTCACATAGACAAGAAAAGAAGAGGTATGTGATATATACTAGACAAACTAAAAACTGAAAATTCAGTAGTGAATTTAAAAAACAAAACATTGTAGAAACAAATGAAAAAACAATTTTGATTGGAAACCCATAGTTTAAATCTAAAATCAGTAAAGCTACATATGCAAAAACATTTTCGCAAAAAAGTACACAGGATTGCATTTTGTCTGGCAAAGTGTGGGCCATTTCCAACCTTGTATTTTGTGCATTTTTTAAAAAAATATTTTGCATTTCTATCGTTATTGATCTAAAAAGATGAGTGAATTTTGTTTGAGGCTACTAGGGATCGGAATTGCCATTGGAGGTGTAGGTGCTGGGCGGTGGACTCACAGTCGTCGTGGTGGAGCCGCCACTGCTGCCACCGCTTTGTCTCGTGATCCTAACAAGTGCTTCCTTTGCTTTTGAGGCCGCAGAGACTAATGTCTCCGACAAGCTCTCAAACATTTGAGCTTTGATCTGTCCTCTCTTTGGAGGAGGGCTTGTGTTTGGTTTTTTTGAGGGGTTGGAGGAAGGAGTTGCCATTGATGGACCTAGTAATATGTAAATTTGCAGAGAACGAGATTATGGGATGATGTTTCTAACAAGAAAATGAGAGGAAAGAGACACAGTTTTGATCAGAAAAAACAGGGAGGGGAGGGATAATTATAGATGAAATTCAGAATTGAAGGTGAAAGAGAAGTTTTTTCTGAGATGGGTAAATCGAAAAAAAAAAAAAAAAAAACAGTGTGTGGTCTGTGTGTGAGAATAAGAAAGGAAGATAGAGAAAAGAAGCAGAGTGTGTGAACTCTGATTAGCAAATAATGGAATAATGAAGAAAAGTAGCACACAGTTTCTCTCTCTCTCTCTCTCTCTCACACACACAAAAAAGAAAAGAGTTGCATAAGACAAGCAAGGCGAGGAGGTGGGGAAGAGAGAGAGAGAGATAGAGGTGTTGGTGAGGAGGTCCGGGGGGAGAGGGAGAAGGGAAGGGGTTTATATAGAACGTCTGAGGGGCTTATATGGAAGAGGCTTGGTGTCCTTTAATATTTAATATATAACAAGTTATTGTTTTTTGTTTATTTTTTTTTTAAATGAATGAATACAAATGTGACACATCATTTTGTATAAAATTTATTTATGACTTTTGTGTTTGTATATCATTCATTACTTATATCACTCGTAATTGAAAATTTTAAGTTATATCATGCAATAAATAAATTTCGAATCCAAAATTTTCCATTTACATATAATTTTGATTGAATCTTAATTTTCTATATGTATATCCAGATAGGGTTTCGAGGTAACTCATATTTTCAGGAATAATTATTTTTAAAAACTAATGTGACAGAATTGTGCTTCTTTCATTAAAAAAACAAAAACAAAAACCTTGAAAATTCCTCTTAATTAATATCAAATTTGTGATTTATACATGATTCTATATAAAAAAAAATTTAATAGAAAAGTGTAACCAATTCGAGCAAAATATTATCTTATTACACTTAGATTATTCTACTATATTTTTGTTAAATATTGAATAGAGTCAGATTATATATAAAACACATGACATAATAAATCTTTCAAAGCAAGGTCATGCCTTGTAGTCTCTCACTGCAACCAATTTTTGCTGGCTAGAAGAGTCAAATTTGAGATCTTAAAGGAAGCAAACTCATAAGTCTTAGATCTTATCTACCAAGTCAAGTCAAGCCAAGCCAAACCAAACTTTTAGAGTTATCCCACTAAGATAATAAGATAATGTGAGCAAATTGCAAATGGAGATGTGTATCACTATGGAGGCAAGAGATGAAGGTAAAGAGATTAGTGATGAGAGGGAATAGTTTCGAGTGAAGAGGTGACATTGGTTATGGTGGTTGAGGCTAAGACGGGGCAGCCGATGAATGTTGATGTAACTGCGCCAACAACAGTTAAAAAAAAAAAAGAACAAATATGCAGAGTCGTGGACAACCTGAGGCTTTTTTAAGGCTATAAAGTTATTTTTGACTACTTACATTAATTTTTATTTTTATTTTTTAAAAAATTAAAATTGTAAGGATCTCAACTAACAAACAAATTCAATATAACATACAAGAGTTTTAAAAATCAAATTTTTTGATTCCTAAAAGTGAAAATTTTGTTGTAAAAGATATTTAGGGACCAATTTCTATCGTCGCGAGGATAATCGCTAAAAGATCGTCTCAAAAAGTCAAAATAAAACTTTTAGCGACAATTTGAAAATGTCACTAATAAATATATTTTAGGAACAAAATAATTTGATCTCAAAAAGATTTATTTTTTGAGAGAAAAAATCTGGTCTCAAAAAGATAATAATTTATCAACGATTTCTAATTTTAGTTGCTAAAAATATAATAATGACATTTTTCACAATAAAAATATTTTATATGTAAAAAATAATTTTATTTGTAAATTTTGGTTTCTAAAATTTTAATTTTTTGTAGTGATTTTCAATGAGCTAGAACTTAGAAAAGATTTTTCCCTAATTTATTTTAAATGAATTGACTTTTCTTTATTTTTGAGAAGTAAGATTTTGACTTAAAGTAGATAAAAATTTTGAAAAGGACAAAAATAATTTTAAAAAAAAAATCTGACTTTTTAAGTTTTAACTAACAAGACTTAAATTTAAAATTGTGTTTATGTCATACATTTGGGCAGACATTTAAAAAGAAAAAATATATAAAATATAATTATTTCACACATATTTTTTTTTTTTAATTTTTGTTTAAATTCAGAATTTAAATACACTCCAAAATAATTTAAGATTGTGACAGTAATAATCTCCACGCGTAAGACCCAGGGGGTTGCTGACTTGACTTAAAAATTAGACGATTTTTCCGATTCAACAACGTCAAGGTCTTTCAATAGACCTACGTGGGGACTGGAAGGGGCCGTGGCCCGCCCCGCTTCACTTTTATTTGCGTATTTTTGTTTTTTTACCAATGTAATGTGTATTAGAAAAATTATTTAGAAGATGCACTAATATATCTTAAATTAATAATTTATATACTGTTTAGTTTTAAAAAAAATTTTATAGACTAAAAGGTCCCATTATAATGTTTCAAATATCAGATTAATGTTTCGAACATTAAATTTCGAACATCAGATTAATGTTTCGAACATTAGATTGATGTGTAAATGAGACTCAATGGAGTATAAGAAAACTTTTAGAACTAAATGGTTCAACTTTTTAGAAACTAGGACTTATGGGTAAATTTTCCTATTTAATGTTTTTAGAATACTAGCTCTTCTTTATTCTGTTTTTTTTATTTTAAAGTAATTCATATGTTCTTTTTTTTCTTTTGTCTTTTGTAGTTTTTTTATTCTTATATTTTTATTTTCTCTCTTCTTTTAATTTGAAGTTTGTTTTTCTTTTTCTTTTGGATTTATCTCTTGATTGCAAATTACATGTTAATTTTTTTTTTGAGTCACAAATTCAGCCATATAATGCCCAATTCATTATCATATAATTGTGGATAAATTATGAATCTCTAACCTTACTCACATTTTTATTTAAGTTTTGACCCTCTAGAAGACTAAAATCTGATTTCGTCCTTGAACGTCAAGGCCTTCCAACTCAGCTACCGCTTCTAAATGTGAAGGGAAAATGGAGTTTCAAAAAAATAATAATAACTTAGTTAAAAAAATTATGCAAAAATAATAACAAATTAGTAAAAAAATTTATATAAATTAATAATTAAAATTATAAATTTTTTCATGTATTTTTTTATTATTATTTTATATTTCTGATACTACTGTAGTGTAATAACCCAAATGTAAATATAATAAAAATAAACAAAAGTATCAATTAATCCATTCCATTCCATTCCAGTTAAGCATAAAAATGGTCCCCAAAAGCACATCCTATCACTTCATTACTTGTCATCTTCTATAGTTAGCTGTGTCTTTAGCTCACACCACCGATTACTTGGTTTACAATTTGGGATCCTCCAACCCCCCACCCCACCCCCCCCCCCCCATACACACACGGAGAATTAGTGATTGGAGGAGGAGGAAAGCAAAAAAAAAAAAATTTATTGGCCAATCAAAGGCCTATAGGGGTCGTGGGAGTGACCCAAAAAGAGAGTCCAGATCCTTTTCCTTTAGAAAATTCACGATATACTCCTCTTGAGAGTTGTAGTATATGTCCTTTTAATTATATTATTTTTTTATTTAATTATGATATATTTTAATTATAATTTATTAAATTTTTAGTTATATCTCATATAATATTTGGTTATAGTTTTTTTTTAATTATGATTCATGAAGTATGTAATTATATTATTTTTTTCTTTAATTATGAGATACATATAATGTTGGAAAAAATGGTGTTTTATATGGTTTATTTTGGGCCAACTTTGAGGTCAAAATTGAGTGGGCCCGAATGTCTTTTGGGGTGGATCCGTAGAGGTGACGTGTTCCTTACCGCGTGGCAAGTCACACGGTGAAGACGGAACGTTAAAACCATTTATGAGTAAGTGGAAAATTGACGTCGTTTTCGGGTTTAACATTAATTTTTTAGATAAAATTCTTTTGAATTTTTTCAATAAAAATTATTATGGGAATTTAATTTGATTCTAAATTTAAATTTTAGATTCCTGAATGGTTTCCTAAAGTTTGTAATTGTGAGAATTTAATTTAATTCTAAATTCAAATTTTGAGTTCCTAAGTTGTTTTTTAAATTTTGTACATCTTCCTTTATTTATTAAACTATTTAATTTGTTTAATATATATATATATAATAGTTTAATATATATATATAGTCAAAATAGCTTATATAATAAAGTTGAACAGGTTTATTAGTGCACCACATTTCCTTTGACTTGGTCCACATCGGACAACTTTTCAAATTGTTTGAATTTAAGTTTAAAGTGACTAACGGTCATAAATTGTTTGAAACAATTTTTGCACCTGTTCTCAACAATGTTATGCACCGGTTCGGGTCATTTGTAGTTGCCTATAAGTACTACATTCCAGCAATGTTAAAGGACCCCCGGAAAAATCAGTCTAAAATATTTCTTGCTGTCCAGTTTGTAATCTTTGGTGCATTATTCTTCATTTTAGAATTAGAATAAAATTCAGAGAGTTAGAACACATGTTTGGTTCGCCGAACAAATTGTTTGGAGTACTACTACAATTTGTGAAGATCATTGTATCCTGGTAGATAGACGCAACTCAATCGTAAGGATGAGTGTCACACACTCGACTTGGTCTTAATTTTAATTCGGTTCGATAAATAAATCCGGTATGTTATTTATTTATTTTGTTTGAATTTATTTCAAGTTATTTTATATACACAGAAGATTGTTCCAACATATAATACATATCTTTTGAAAAGTGTGTAACAGAGCCTTTTAAATAAGTGCACTTTTTATCTTTTTAGACTAAAAAATTGAGGTTGAAAATATAAATGTTTGGCTTAATTTTTTGACTTTTTATAGAAAAATGTGTATTAAAAAATTATATAAATTAATGTGTAAGAAAAAATTAATATTGAGAGTTGTGCAGTCGTAATTATTGACTTTTAATAAATAATGATAACTTTTTAACTTTTTAAATAATTTTTTAACTTTTAAATTTTTTTTTGAGACTTTTCAAACTTAACTTAAAAATAGTGAGAGCCAAAAAAAAGGCCAGCTATTTTCCATCTGTTTTCCTCCGCGTCCCACAATGTTTTTACGTACGGTAAGACGAGAAACAGATAATTTGAAAAGTAATTTCCACTTATTGAAAGATTTTGGATATCTTGCCATGAATAGCCCTTTCGTCCTCATTCATCTTCTTTGATGGAGACAATTACGATTAAAATTTGAATGAATTATCAAAATTATTGTTGGTTTGAGGTGTCTTAAAAAAGTACACTTTTTATTTTTTTACGAAAAGATGTACAAAAAAGTAGAGAGGTGATGTGATGAAAAAAAGATAAAAAAATAAAAAAAATAGATTATATAGGTCACCCCAAACCAAGGCTTAGACTGTGTTGAAATTATAAATTTATATAAGAATTTAAAATATATATATATATATGTAAATAAAATATAAATAAAATATAATTATATTTTACATTTCTTTTTTTAATTTCATCTAAAAATTAATGATGCAAACACAATCTTAAAACTAATAAATTGTGGTGTAGGAATACTCTCCGAGTCTTGCTTCATACACCCAGTGGAGGTGGCGCCTCCAGTGACGTAGCGTGCCCCCACTGATCGAAAATCAAAAAAAAAAAAAAAAAAAAAAAAAAAAAAAACTATTTTTTCGGACCAACCCCAACTGACACTTCACTGGGTGTCACCCCCAGCTGGGGGTAGAAATCTTTATAGCCAAGCCACTGAAAATCTTTATAACCATTATAGCCAAGCCAGCCCACCACTGCCAAAGTCAACCTACTAATAACTTGTGTAGGAACTCTTACCTAACCATTATAGCCAAGCCACCCCACCACTGCCAAAGTCAACCTAGAGCCCCTTCATCCAAACTGTTAAAAGAGTCCTAGAATTAATAGAAGCTTCAATAGATGTTTACTAATGGAATGCCACCGCCCGTCACTATTTCACTGAAACAAAAATGCAAATTAGTAATTAATAGAAGTTTCAATAGATGTTTAGTAATGGAATGTCCGTCACTATTTCACTGAAACAAAAATGTTATGACCAGATTCTTTGTCCCAGATTTTTTTGAGTAGAGTGTTTTGCAGTAGAGATTGAATTGGTGTAATATAGATCTAAGTATAAAATGAATTTGAGTCATAGTTTATTATTTTTATGTAAAATTCGAGATAAAATATTTTTTGGATCATAACATTAATATTATTGAAAATAGAATAAAAGAGAGATAAGAGGAAGAGATTCGGTATTAGTAAGTATTCTCCACCAGCCATTCTTGAAATTTAGAAGAAAATATAATAAATTTTATAAATTTAGTATAATTATATTATTTTTTTTAGTTAAATTTAAATAATTAAAATTAATACAGATAATATGTAGATATAACAATAAATATATATATATATATAAAGTAAAAATGAGTGAAAGTTTTGAATAGTACAACCGCATCGTTTAACTGTTAGTTTTTTTTGTTTTTTTTGGGGTTGAACTACGTTTACCTGTTAGTTTGACTCACAACAATTAACACATTTTCTAGGACTCGACAAGTTTAACAATGTTAGGTTTTTATTGTTGACAACTCCGTTTGACAAAACTCCTTTCAGATGTATTTATTTTCGCATTTTTATTTTAGTGAGGCTTTGAGTTTATTAGATGCGAATTCAATCTAAATCGAGCTTTGCAGAGAAGTTTGTGGTATTAATGCTTTCAAGATTGCCACTTCGCTGAGCGGGGAGCCTATATGAAATCACAAATTTTGAAGTCTCCGCTCGAGCGGGAAGTCCCACGCTGGAGCGGACCGCGCGATCTCAGATTTCCAGAATTATTATGGAGTTGGTTTTCTTCTGAAACAAGGTTTATTTTGGGTTTCTATAAGAAGTGGGATTACTTTGGAGTTCTGCAAGAAGTTAGTTTTCTACAAACAAGAAGTTTATTTTCTTTCTCAACTGGGATTATTTTGGATCTCTATAAGTAGTTGGTTTTCTCCCAAAACTAGACTACTCAATTATTCCTCCAGATCTTCTTTTTGGTTCTTAAAAGTTTATATCTGGGGATATTTTGTTTTCTTTGATGTTTTATTGAGTATTTAACTCATGGTTTAAAAAGAGTACATCAAAGGTTTGTTTGTTATACACAAAAGAGAGAGTTGTTCTTCAGTTGTGAATTCTGAAGAATTCGAGCCTGAAGTTTTGGAGGGAATCCGGAGTGGCTCATCAGAAAGACAATTCCGTGCTGAAGATGGGGTTGGAAGAGGCACATAGAGGTTGGTTCAATTAGGCGTTGTGAATTCGCTAGATAATTGAGAGTGATACTTGTGTAATTCCTTTATATCTTCTTAGTGGATTGTTCTTGTGGCTGTTGCCCGTGGTTTTTTAATCACAATTGGAAGGTGTCCAATTGTGATTTTTTCACATAAAATCTTTGTGTCTCTTTCTTTTGATTGTTTGATTGGGATTGTTATATTCTGCTTAAAATTGATACATAATCACAAATCAACATCTAGGAGGTTTCTAGATTTTTCAAACAACGTTCTTAATTTTCTTTTATGCTGTGTTTGGTTGAGGGATTTGAGGAGGGATTTGAAAAGGGAAATGAAAAAGGTAGGTGAAATATGAAAAAAATATACCTACATTTCACATAGTTTCACACACCTTTTCCCTTTCCCTTTCCAAATCCCTCCCCAAATCCTCTAACCAAACACAGCGTTAGAGAGCTCAGCACTGACTGTCTCCTTCTTCTCTCACTTTGGTTTATTTTGAGAAGTTAAAAATTAATTTTTAAATTTTTTAATTATTTTTAAAATATATATATAAAAAAAAAAAACCTAAAAAATTTAAAAATTTTGATTTTTAGCTAACTTCTCAAAATAAGTCTTTGTCTCTTTAGTTTTCACCTCTTCTTCCTATATAATTTTTTTTAATTCGAAATTTTAAATGTCTTATTAGACTATTTGGTACAAGTTTGACTTATAATTTATTAGACAATTTTTGTTAGAATAAAGCTTAGTAGCTCGAATATAAGCCCTCTGAATGACCCAAAAATGTCGACAGTCTCTCTCTCTCCATTACTTATGCATGCACATTAACCTTTTGTCTCTCCTCTCTATCTCTCTTTCGCAGACCTAACAATCTTACTCGCTCTCAACTCTTCAAAACCCTCTCGCTCATCCCTTTCTCATCAACCAGTAATCTTAATTTCTTTAATCTTCTTTAATTTCTTTTCGCAATATTCTTCTAACAGTTTATACCAAAAAATTTAGAGGACAAGAAATAAGAGTGAGATCCACTGGCAAAAAAAAATAAAGAAAGAAAGAAATAAGAGGGAGATTAGAAGAAAAAATCCGTGTGTACTAGATTTAATTTTTGAAATTTCTTGCAGATAAGGTTGAGAGAATCATAAAGTATTTTCTATTGCACAGTCACACACATATTGTGAAAGAAGTCTAAAGACAGTCATACACATATATTGTGAGAGAAGTGTAAAGAGAGAACAAGTGAGAGAGTTTGCAAATTCTTATTCAATTTCACCAGAGAGTGAGAAACCACGATCTACGATTGTGTCAATAGATCCAGGTTTGATTTTGTCTAATTTCAGTTTTGATTTTGAGATTTGATTTTGGATTTTAATTTTGATTTTGGGTTCAGAAAAGAAGAATGAAGATGAGGAAAGAGATTAGTAGTTGTAGATTTGATTTTGGATTTGGTTTTAATTTTGGGTTTGGTTTTGATTTTGATTTTGATTTTGATTATGAGTTTGGGTTAAAAAAAAGAACAGAAAAGAAGAGAAAAGAGAGAGGTTTGAGATTTGCTTGACAGGGGAGGCTTTGTTCTTGGTGGGTCAAGGTCGAATTTTCTTGAGAAAACAGAGAAATTGGAGAGTGGTGGATGGTGGTCTACCAAGGTCGGTGGTCAGCGGTGGTCGTCGTCATCGTCAGTGAACATCCAAGTTGGTGGTCAACGGTAGTCGCTCGACCATTTCTACTAGGTCACTCAACTCTCAGAGAAAAATGATTTATAGTCTTCTCTCATCTCTCTTCTCTGTCTTTGTTTTGTAAAGGCGTGGGCTTCACACAGGGTTTAGGCAACTGGACTAAAGACTAGAACAACCAATACCAATTCGTTCGGGCCAATATTCGAGCTAGCTAGCGAAACTATTTTTTTATAAGTTAAAACAAAAACGTAATTATCTAAAAGTTGAAAGAAGGAATGCTTTGAACTTTTACTTTTTGATTTTGAGTTTTTAATTTATAATAAATTGTACCAAACATGCCCCATCATACAAAGACTTCTTCTTCTTTTTTTTTTGGGAGCTTAGCGGGCTCCTATTAGACCCTATAAATTTGTGCTAAGCCAAGCGTAAGGTAATTATTCAATAATTCCGAAATATAGACACATAGTATTCTATAGTATTGTGATTAGTAGAGAAGGTGGGTAGGTGGAATATTATGTTGGGTGATTGAGGAACATAAAGAGGCAGAAGAAATTATGATTGATTAAGAGTACGGACACGTGATAATCCAAGAATAGTCTATAATTTCCCCAAGCATAGGGCTCGAATTGATTGGGCTCGGACTCCATTGGGTGGGACCTGGGCTTTATCTTTGAAGATTAAACTTGAGCCTGAGGCCCACGGTTTGATCAGGCCCAATTTTATATAAAAAAATTAGGCGAGGAGTATTTAAAATTGGCTAGGGCTGCTGATTTTGCTCAAACTATTAAGCCTCTATGTTACTAAGGCCCATTTGGAAACCACAACGGGATGCCCACAATCACATTTGAGGCCCAACTGCAATTCTGGCTAGTGAGACAAAGCCCAATAAACAACTAAAAGTCATTCATGCCATAAGTTTAATTTTAAATCAATAGTCTTAAGTTTTATTTTTTTGGGGTCGAAGGCAAAACAATTTGAAAGGCCGTGTTACCCTTATAAACCAACTACCTCTTTATTTTTTTTGAGATAAATATCCAAAAATAATATATTTATCTCCAAGAGTCCTATATAAATATAAACAAACCGTCTCTCTTCTTTTATATATATATATATCATCTCCTTACTTTTTAGATTGATGATGATTGAAGAAAAAAAAAATTATTCTTTCTTATTTTCAGTATCTGCTTCTATACTGATATATAATATTTACAATTGTTCATCATGGATCAAATCACTGTGAATAATTTTGGTTGAATCTTAAAGTTATATGCATTTGTTCAAATCTAGACAGAGGAAAGAGCATGCATTTTTAAAATAGAGATTTATGTTGCATCTCAAAAATTCGCAAGTTATCTTCATACATTTTCTTTTTGTTTAAATTATATTTTATGAATTATAATATTTCACATGGTACTTTAATAACTAATGTATGATTTCAAAATTATAAACAACAATCACTTTCGTTGGTTTTATTTTTTATTTTTTGATTTTTCATATTTTCTCAGTTTTAGTAATTAAAAATACTATAATTTCTTTATATTTTAGATTTAAATTATACTTTTACATGAAAGTCTAATATTTAATAAGCTAAATAGAATTAAAAAGTAAAATATTGGTAAGAAAATTTATAAATTCAAACATTTACTGTTTTATTATTATTATTATTATTATTATTATTATTATTATTAAAAAAAAGTTTCAAAAAGAATACACAACAAATTATTTTCTAAGTGTATTTAAATTAAGTGAATCTAAATCTAAAAGTAAAATTAAAAAATAAAAAAGTATTAAATTAAGTGAATCTATAAAGAAAATAAAAGATTTATTAAAATAAAATAAAAAAAACAGTGTCAAAGACAGAAAATATAAAAACCAAAAAATTCAAAACAAAAATTTGAAAAAAAAATTAAACCAATTATAAACCTCTTGTTTTTTTCTTTTTTTTTTTCTTTTTTAAAATCTTTCTTCACTAATCTCTAATTTTATATAAATTATTCACAAATTCCTTTCAATTTATATGTGAATTTAATAATCTAATTAAAAAAATGGTACATACACACAAAAATATAACACTAAACATTTACATTATGACCAACTATTTAATTGTGAATAATTAACTTCTCATTGTTACCTGTATTATATTGTTACAAAAGATTTCATATATTAATTTTGTGATATCTTATATATGTCAATGTCTACATATATAAATATATAAATATAAACTAATATATATTATTGTATTCATACATTGTCAATTTGTAATGCTATTACCATCGGATACTTTAATTTTCTAATATGTATCGCTTTGTTAATATAGTTATGTTTGTTAGGAAAAAATTGTGAAATTGTGAAATTGTGTATTGTTCTCCTATCAACTTATGTTCAATACATATATATATATATATATACAAACGTGATTAGTGCTCCGAAATTGGGGGCACTAATGCCCCGAATTTCCATATAAGGCAAAAAAAAAAAAAAAAAAGTTACCCAAATTGGGAATTAGGGGCATTAGTGCCCAGTTTTTTAGTGCCACAAAACATTTCTGATATATATATGTCATACAAACAAATATCCATAACACCTACATCACGACAATGATTGTATTTTTCCTCCCTCACAGAAAAAATCATATTATTGAGGGGAAATGGACTTTGAAATTCATAATAATAAGATATTGCCTCAAACTCTTGTCAAAATATTTTTATTACAATAAGTTATAATAGTGAGTAAGAAGAAAAACAAGAAAATGGTAAAACAAAAATTATAGAAGATCTATTGCTTATGAATTGTCCTATCTATTGGGAAATTTAAGAAAAATAATGTACCTCATTCACACCATTTAGTCAAATTAAAAGAAAAAAAAAAAAAACAATATCCAAACATTATTGCAGCAACTCAATGATGCAGAAAGTAAGTATATAAAATAAAAAGTTTCAATCAATTTTTATTATATGCTGATTACTTACAGATGCCATAATAAATTATGTAACTCGAAAGTTTCATGGAAGTGACCCTACAAACATTTATAAACATGAATCTATGAACATCGTGGAAACAATTATGAAATTCATATATCGATCGAAATATTAAGCTACAATATCATTCAATTTTCTTTTTAAAAAACTACATTTTCTACATAAATGAAAATATATTAATGACTAATGTTATATTTTTTATCATGCAATATATTCATGGTACATGAAATGAGATTCAACAACTTTTAATGTATAAAAATATATTACATATTGATATTAATGAATTCTTACACCAATAATATACAAAATAATATACAATTGTGAGTTCAATAAATTTGAATTATGAGATAAACTATTAAATAAAATTGTATAATTGCGTAATTAATTTCATACCTCCAATTGTAATACATGTACAGGTTATGAAAAATTAAAATAAGAAGTTGATAGAAAAATATTTGTATAATACTATATATTTAAAGGATTCGTTTATTATATATTGTTTAAGATAAGATTGTAATCGCAAGAATCTAACTATATATTTAAATGTAATTTATTAAAAAAATTATTATAAATTATTATATCATTCTTTTTATTTTTTATAATATATCTTTTTATAAAAAATAAAAATGTTGCCTAAAATAGGAGGCCTTTGAAACATGCATATGTGGTGTAAAAAAAAAATGTACTCCCAAGGCATGGAGCATATAAAAATTGTTTGAGGGCCCGAAATCAATGGCTCGAATTTGGCTCGAAACCCAAAACGATGTCGTTTTGGGTTTCATTTTTTTTTTTCATTTTTTTCTTTTTCTTCCTTTTGAACACAGAGGTAAGAGAGAGAAACACAAAGACGAGAGAGAGAAAGGAGAGAAGAGAAGAGAAGAAGAAGAGAAAGAGTGAAAAAGGAGAAAAGATGGGGAGAAGGAGGAGGAAGAGAAGAAGACGGTGATGGCGGAGGAGGAAGATCATCGGAGCTGGAGCAAATCAGATTTGAATTTTTTTTGACTGATGATGATCTGTTCTGAATCTTTTTTTTGGGGAGGGGGCTGATGATGATCTATTGATGAAGATGTTGTTGTTGATGATGGTATTGTGTTGATGAAGATGTTGATGTGGATCTAATCTGAACGGGGGGGGGGGGGGGAAATTAAAATTTTTTTTTTCTTTCTCTTCTTCTTCTTCATCTTCAAAACAATGAGAAAGAAAAAAGAGAAAAATATATATATATATATTTCAAAACGATATCATTTTAAATTTGAAACAAATTCAAACTCAATTCTTCTTCTTCATCTTCAAAACAATGAGAAAGAAAAAAGAGAAAAATATATATATATATATATATATTTCAAAACGATATCATTTTAAATTTGAAACAAATTCAAACTCAAAAATTTCAGGCTCCCTATCACAACCGTGGAACATATTATTAGGGGGTATGCCAAATGAGGGTTTCTGTTGAAAACATTTCACACTTTACAATTGAGGTGACATTCCTGTCCCGTCTGATGTTTTGATTTATGATAAGAAACATGCATATGTGGTTTTTTTTTTTTTTTTTAAATGGAAAAAAAAATACTCCCAAGGCATGAAACATTTAAAAGGAATGATGATATCATTAAGGGGTATGACTAGGTGTGTGTGGCGGGTACAATTCAAGCAGTTTAAAAATAAAATTATAAATTGAATAGTGAATTAGTGAATTTATGAATTGATAAGTTGTAATTTGAACAGTTTTAAATAGATTAACGGATTGAATAATATTTTTATCTAAAAAATTTTGAACCAATAAGTCCTATTTAATAAAATTAAATATATAATCAATTTTTATACTAATTTTTAAAACCAAGAACATTTTTGCATAGTAATGTTCCAGATAATTATTTCAATAACGAGGGAAAAAAAAGTATGAAATTAAACGTTTTTGCACTTCTACTTATTAGTTTGATTTAACTATCCAATAAAACTGAGAACATTATTAGTTTTTTTCAATTTTAAGACTAAGAACATTATCAATTTTTTCAATTTTTTTTTTATAATTTTGCACATCAATGTTCCATCACCATGCTCCTTTATAAAATTTTCAGTTTTACACAAAAAAATTTTAATTTTTTCAATTTTGCACATAATTTTTTTTTTAATTTTTTCAATTTGAAAGTTGATATTTTAAAATTTTGAAAATCAAAATAAATATGAAATCATTATATTCCTTTATAGATAATCATAAATGATGAACAATCATTATTTGAAGGGTAATTCCGAGTATTAAAAATTTAATGGACTTGAAGGTCCAAAAAATCTTAATTACGACTTAATAAAGTATAAGTTCATAAATTATGACTTGTGTGTAAGTATCACTTTTAATTATTAATATTAATAAAATTTACCATTAATTTATAATTATTTTTAAAGTTATATCTTGATCTAAAATTTCTCCTTTATTATGTAGTGAGGGAAGAAAATGAAGTGGGTGGGGGTTAAGACCCTAGGTCTCAAGTTCAAAATTTCTTGGGCTAATCTTCTGGGCGTAGCACAGGTATTTAGAAGGTTTGCCTCAAGTTGTTACAACCACAGTACTTGATATGGGCCTAATGCTCTCCTACTGCGTAAGTCCTGACTTAAGAGGAGCTTGTCTTAGGAAGTCGAGGCAAGTTCTCAGGTTATAGTCTCTTTACTCGGAACGGATAACAGGACACCTTGGTAATCTCTACAAGGGGCGCTGTTTTGAACTTGCGAGAGAGTAGGAGAATTTTTCTGTAACAAAAAAATAATAATAAATAAATAAATAAAATAATGAAGTGGGAAAGGTTAAGAAAGACAAAGAAAAAGTCTACAAATTGGATAGAATTGGCTACAAAGTCATCGCAGAGAAAGGTACCATGGAGTGTTTGTGTTCTTTCGTTGGGCCACCTTATTAGATTTATTTTTATGATTCAAACGTAATATTTATTGTGTAATTTATTTATGAACAAAATTAATTGATCAAACATTAGTAGTTATATAATTATATCATATTATTTTACAAAAACTAGATGAAAATGTGATTTTGAGAATTATGTTGTCTACTTGTTTTTTGGTCAAATGTAATTGATTATGTGGTTACTAATTCTCAATCAATCTAAATTTTTTCACAAATAAAGAATCTTATAATTTTGGATTGAGTAATTACAATCTATTTCTATCAAATTTTTTTTTTACTATATGTCATATGAATCTAATTGCTAACATTGTATTGAAAATATATATTATAAATAAAACCCGTTGTATTAATATTATGAATGACAAGTAAAATAATAAATATAAAATGAAATTTATAGGGGTTGTTTGTTGTAGTTTTTATAAGCTAATTATAACTTAATTTAATTTGGGAGTCTGTATCAAACTGTTTTATTTAACTAAAAAAATTGATTATTTAAAAACTAAGGGAGGGATACTTTTAATTTTTGCTTTGTGATTATCAATTTTTAGTTTAAAAAAAGTTATACTAAACAGAGCCATAATAAGGCCTTGTTTGAGAATTTGACTATATTCAATTGTGACACATTTGATCCTATATTTTGAATCTTGTTCCAAATAAGGACAATTGAAGATAGCATTACTTAATTTTAAGGGCAAAATCGTTAATTTGATAAAATATAAACTAATTTGACAAAAATAAATGTCAAAAAAATATTTTTAAAAATTGAAAAATTATTTGTACACACCAAAGATAAAATTATATAAAATTGATAATTTTTTTGGACATTTATTTATTTATTTATTTTTGCCAAATTAATTTTTACTATCTGTTTAGATGATGATCGGGTAATGGGTGGTTGTAAAGATTTTAATGTGTAATCAATATATTTAATATATAAAATGTTTTTAGTTTTGGATTTTTTAATTTAATAGATTAGTTTAATAACGATATCAAAGTTGTTGCCATATTTGACTTTTGGAAATATAAAAACTAATTTAATGAAAATAAAAACAACCACACATTACTTGATCATCATCCAAACACATAATAAAAATTAATTTGATATTAAATAAATAAATAAATGTCTAAAAGATTTATTAATTTTACATAATTTTATCTTTAGTTAGTAGAAATGATTTTTTAAAATTCAAAAATATTTTTTTGACATTTATTTTTGTTAAATTAGTTTATATTTTATCAAATTGACGATTTTATCCTTGAAATTAAGTAATGATATTTTCAATTGTCCTTATTTGAAACAAGATTCAAAATTCATAATCAAATATGTTACAATTGAAAAGTCATGAACCAAAGCAACACAAGTCCCAAACTATAGGGACCGTTAGTGTAATTTGCCCTTTTATGAATTACATACAACAATTCGTATTTTAAGCTAATCATAATAGCCAATTTGTATTTTAATATTTATAATTTATACTAAAAGAATTGAATCTGAAATAGTTAATTTTAATAATGACAATTATTTGAAATAGTTGGATAGTAGTTACATTGAACAGAATATTTTACAGAAGTAAAAAACGTTATGACATCCATACTAACTTATGAGTTAATTTTATATAATAATATAAACGACAGTGCTAATGTTAAAATTTAATATGCTATAATGCTAAAATTTTAATTTTGACAATATTATTTCACTCATATAAATACTACTCTAGCATATTCAAAACATTTCTATTTATCAGATGTCTCTTACTTCTTGGCCATTAGATCAAACTCTTTTTGATTGAGTTAACACAAATAATAAAGTTACACATAAATGAGACATTTAGTAAAAATATTAGTAAAATATTTAGAATTCTTAACATTTTTCATTATATTATTTTTAAATTCGTTCTCAATTTTGTGAATGGAATAGAGATTTATCATTTTATTATTAATTGCAATAAAAAATGCACATCATCAATTCTTGATTTTAAATTTTAAAAAAAAAATTGAAGAAAGTTTTAAAAATTTATGGTAACATTAATTTTATATTAGATAAATTACAAATGCACCTCCTAAGATTTGTTTAAAATATAAATTTTTTCATGTGATTTTGAACATTACATCCCACCCTTTAAAGTTTTTAATGTTATAAAAAATACACATTTTATTAATAAATTATCAAATCAATTAATAACATTTAATGATATATTATAAATATATTTCAATTAATAATTTATGTAATTTTATTATTATTTAAAAGAATAGTTATGAATTTTATTTTTTCAATTAATTTTATTAAATTAAAAATTATGATAATGACATATTTATAATACAATCTGTATTTTAAGTAAACTTATCCTTTTATATTTTAATAATACATTTTAGATTAAATGTAAATCTTTATCCAAATGAAATGGATGGACAACAGAAAACCATGCAGTCCCAACAAAAAGTACACAAGACTTTCTCGAACATGCACACCCATTACCAAGAGCAACCAAACATCATATACCCTTAGGGTTGTGCTAGGGAGCTCTAACTTTTAACCCTCTAATTTTTTTAATTTTTATATCAAGGTAAAAAAAGAAAGAAAAAAAAAAAAAAAAAATGTCCAAAACGACGTAGTTTTAGACATTAAGGGGATTAGGGAGGATTTTTTTAAGGGACAAATCATTTTCCATACCCTTATGCATGCCAACAACCACCACCCCCCCCCTCCTTTTTTTTTTTTTTTAACTTTTTAGTTCCAAAAGATGAAGTAAACTTTTTAATCTAATCAGACAAAATATCACATATAATTTATAATTATTTTTTTTTCTTCACAAAAGTCAAAAAAAAAAAAAAAAAATATCCCAAACGAGACTTTTTGGCCTCAGACTAAAATAACTAAAAAACCAAAAAATAAACTCACATCCTAAGCTAACATTAGTTATATTCTACCAATATCCAACATTATGTACACCAAAAAATAAAATTATTGTTTCCAATAATTTTTTTTTTTTTTAAATTTTCACTGTATATTACAGACAACAGGCCTCAATATAAGGTAGAGAGAAAAAAAGGGGAAAAAAAAAAGGTGAAATCCAAATACAACCTATCTCCTTCAAACATGTCATCTCCTCCCAAGTCAAAAAAACACGAAAAGAAGAGGTATATACTAGACAAACTAAAAACTGAAATTTCAGTGGTGAATTTAAAAAACAAAACATTATACAAACAAATGAAAAAACACTTTTGATTGGAACCCATAGTTTAAATCTAAAATCAGTAAAGCTACATATGCAAAAACATTTTCGCAAAAAAGTACGCAGAATTGCATTTTGTCTGGCAAAGTGTGGGCCATTTCTAACCTCGTCTTTTGCGCATTTTTTTTAAAAATATTTTCTTTTGCAGTTGTATCGTTATTGATCTAAAAAGATGAGTGAATTTTGTTTGAGGCTACTAGGGATCGGAATTGCCATTGGAGTTGTAGGTGCTAGGCGGTGGACTCACAATCATGGTGGTGGAGCCGCCACTGCTGCCACCGCCATGTCTTGTGATCCTAACCAGTGCTTCCTTCGCTTTTGAGGCCGCAGAGACTAATGTCTCCAACAAGCTCTCAAACATTTGAGCTTTGATCTGTCCTCTCTTTGGAGGAGGGCTTCTGTTTGGTTTTTTTGAGGGGTTGGAGGAAGGAGTTGCCATTTGATGGACTTAGTAATATGTAAATTTGCAGAGAATGAGATTAGGGGATGATGTTTCTAACAAGAAAATGAGAGGAAAGAGACAGAATTTTGATCAGAAAAACAGGGAGAGGAGGGATAATTACATATGAAATTCAGAATTGAAGGTAAAATAGAAGTTTTTTCTGAGTTGGGTAAATCAAAAGAAGGAAGAAAAAAAGAAAAAAAAAGAAGCAGAGTGTGGTCTGTGTGTGAGAATAAGAAAGGAAGATAGAGAAAAGAAACAGAGTTTGTGTGTGAGCTTTGATTAGCAAATAATGGAATGATGAAGAAAAGAAGCACACAGTTTCTCTCTGTCTCTGTCTTTCTCTCACAAAAAAGAAAAGAGTTGCATAAGACAAGCAAGGCAAGGAGGCGGGAAGAGAGAGAGAGATAGAGGTGTTGGTGAAGAGGTCTAGGGGGAGAGGGAGAAGGGAAGGGGTTTATATAGAACGTTTGAGGGGTTTATATGGAAGAGGGTTGGTGTCCTTTAATATTTATATATAACAAGTTATTGTTTTTTGTTTTTTGTTTTTTTTAAATGAATGAATAAAAATGTGACACATCATTTTGTATAAAATTTATTTACAAACTTTGTGTTTGTATATCATTCATTACTTATATCACTCATAATTGAAAATTTTATGTTATATCATGCAATAAATAAGTCTTGAATCCAAATTTTTCCATTTACATATAATTTTGATTGAATCTTAATTTTCTATATGTATATGCAGATAGGGTTTCGAGGTAACTCATATTTTCAGGAATAATTATTTTTAAAAAATAATACATGCAAAATAATGTGACAGAATTATGCTTCTTTCATTTGAAAAAAACAAAACAAAAACAAAAACTTTGAAAATGCCTCTTAATTAATATTGATGATGTTGCTGATCCAAAGGAGGGCGAGTTGGGCAGACCCACACTTCCTACACCCTTCACCAGTCACTAAGCTCGCTGGTGTGCCTGCAAAAATATCCAACGAGGAACAAGAGTCCCCCAGCGGACTCTCCGACGATCAAGTTAGAAGAGAGAAGATTGATGGTGTGGAGAGAGGAAGAGAATAAGAATAGAAAACTTAACCTTTCATGTGTCTTGGAAGCCTCCTTATATCCTTTGTCCATCATTGCCTTGTCCACTCCGACCTGTCGTGTTGGCCGAAAGTCTATACTCTAACTTGCATTGGTCTTGTTTGGTGTAGCTGTTAAAATAGATTATAGATTATAATTTAACAGATTATAAATTATGACTTTAATCAAAAGCTGTTAATCTGTTTGGTATAACTGTTGAATTATAAATTTAAGTTGCTGAGTAGTGTTTGTTAAATAAGCTGTGAAGTAACTTTTTCAATTAATTTTTATTTTTTATTATTCACTATTTGTCTACATTTCTCATAAAAAATAATAATAATATTTTATAGTCCATTTGGGCCTTTTTCTATTTTTAAAAAAATAAAAAATAAAAAAATCTAAGAGCATAACCGTGAATTAACATGTCCACAATAGAAGCTGATAATCAGAAGCAAAGGGTGAGCAGCTTCTCAGAATCAGTTTTTTGGACTTAAAATAAGTTGTTAGAATTAGAAATTGTTTGAAATAAGTCTAACTAAATAGTTCAAAATAACTTTTTAAAAGCTAGAAGCCATAAGTTGGCTCAAAAAAGCCCCACCAAACACCATATTGTTCACGGTGAGGCTGCCTGTTCCGATGTGAAGGGGTTATCGCATTTAATGCTGTAGGAGCTCTATTAATGGCTGATGTGTAGTGCAATAACTCTGCAGAATCTTTATCTGTTTACGTGGTTGGTTCCCTTCTTGACAAGTATTTAGATGCCAATGGTTCCTGGTGCAACATTGCGTTCTCAATGGTGTTGGCCTTTAGTGTTTGAACCGTGAATTGGGCTCTAAGTGATAGGCCAAAAGCTTCTGTAAGTCCACCGATATCAGTAGTCCCCCATTCCCAAGTGCAACTTTAGTCCAACGAAATAAATAGGAAGGAAGATGGAAGGTGTATGGGGCCGAGCGTGAGGACCGACCAAAATGAGAGCTGACCACGAAAGGGGGTTGAGCGCGGAGACCGACCGAGAGATGGGCCGACCGCGAAAGGGGGTCAAGTGCGGAGACAGACCGAGAGGTAGGTCGACCGCAAAAGGAGGGGTCGAGCGAGAAAACCGACCGAGAGGAGAACTAGCTACAAAAAGGAAGGTCGAGCGAGGTGATCGATCGAGAGGAAAGTTGACTGCAAAAAGGAGGGTTAAGCACAGAGACCGATCGAGAGAAAAACTGACTGCAAAAATGAGGGTCAATCGAAAGGTGGTGGCAATGCACTGGGCTCGAGGAGCGATGAGGCACGTGATGATGTGAAGTGGAATAGACGGGAAAGGGGAAAGGGGGGGAATCGTGGTTATACACGTGGTAAGATCTAAACCAATGGTGAGGAAGGTGATGCGTTAGTAGGAAGCGAAAGGTTAGGGCTAGGATAGGACGTGGAAAATGTGGGGGTTGTAAACTTTTTTAAATTTTCAAACTGGCGAATTTTAACCTTAATCCTTGGCAAATAGGCAAACCATGGGCATTTGGACTTATCCGTTTTACATATCTAATTGCGAGAAACCAACACATCCCAGACCTGACCTCATTCATTTCGTGTGACACTCCCCTCCAACAGTTTGTGACCTTTCTCGCACCTGCGTCCGAAGCAATATACAGAAAGGTAAAAGAGATGGCTCGAGATGAAGCGCCAACCGTGAGGTTAGAGGTATTATGTGAAGACAATGTAGTGGATTTGGCGGAGCAATCTAGGACAGAGAGGCGAGAGGAGAGAGGGGCGAAGCAAGCAGTGCGACCTCGTCCATCCACAATGATCGTGGCCGTAAGGCCGATTAGCCAAATGGGACCTGACCACTGGCACACCAAGGCTGATAAATCGACGTTTACAACAGAGGGTTTGGAGAAGGTGCATAAGAAGTACCAGATTCCTTCGGAGATAAAGTTGAAGTTACTGACGGTTAAGGAGAGGGCATCAGATATGTATCCGATAAGGTTCACGTTGTATGAGGAAGCGTTGTGGGGGGGTCTAAGGTTACCGCTCTCACAAATAGTGATGGACGTGCTGAATCGATTAGAGGTGGCGCTAGGTCAGCTTATGTCCAAAGTGTGGAGAATATTACTAGTCTGTGCGATCGCATGGCCACAGGCGACTGGTGGGGCGGCGATGATGGTGGATGAGTTCTTTTCTTACTACAAGGCCTCTAGTCAACAAGAAACATAAGTGACCTTGCAGGCGGTGACAAGTAGAGGATTAGTGGTGGGTTTTCCATCGTCGATGAAGGGGTGGAGACCAAGGTGGTTTTATGTATTAGCAAATGGCGGGAGGGGGGTGCGCATGATGTGGAAGATTCTCATCAAGTCGATAGAGCCAAGGTTAGAGGCAGAGGCAGAGGATAGGGTAAACGGGTAAAGGAGTGGAAGGAGAATGAGGGGGTGAAGTGGGATGACCTTGTCCAGCCGTTAAGCTTGTTTGCCTTAAGCCTGGAGCCACAGCCGACCGAAGGGGATCTTGCGCCGGAAGAGTTGAAAGCAAGAAGGAAGATGCAAGAGGTGGAGGATAACAAGACATTCGCCAAGGTAGACAAGTATAAAGAGGCGCAGTTAGGCCGAGTGCCAAAGCTGGTCATGAAGGAACGAGTCCGACCACACCCCAAGCCTTTGCACGATAAGGATTTGACTGATTTTGCACTGCTACCGCCACTAGTGGATCCACTGAAGGAAAGGAGCAAAAAGGAGGTGAAGGCCGTGTTGATAAAGAAGAAGAAAAGGAGGGCGGTGGTGGAAGAAAGTGAGAGGGCGCTAGTTTTGAAGAAGGTGAAGGAGGAGATGGTAGGGGCAACCCCAGAAGTAGAGGTAGGGGAGACAAGGACGGGGTAGGGGAAGCCATGGGCCCAAGTGCCCAAGGAATGAGTAGCGGTGCTGAGCCAAAGCAGTTGGCAAGAGACGAGATATTGGGAGAGCAATCACTCAGGATTGGGCATATGCTAGAAGTGTCCCCAAGTCCTGGAAAAGGGAAAAGGGGAGTGAGCAAATTAGAAATGAGCGCCATGTTGAAGACCGATACGTATCATGTGCGAGCGGTGGCCGGTCGATTGGCGGAAGAAAGAGACGAAGCCAAGGTCGCCGCTGATCGTCTCTGGGGGTAGTGAAAGATGCAGCCGTGTGGTCGATGGCGTGATTTACAGAGGCCGACCTCTTGAGGGGGTTCTACTCAGCGCAGATGGAGGCTACGACCTTAGCGGCAGCCTTGCTGAATAAGGCAACGCGCGTGAAGGTGGAGGTAAAGCCGTTAAAGGCCTAGCTGGAAGGGGTGAAAGCACAGTTGCAAAACCTAAGGGTCGAGACGGCAGGCTAGAGAAAAGCAGCGTGAAGTGCCTGTGCAAAGGGCCTGGATTATGCACAAATGGGCTAAGAAGATGGAAGTACTGGTGGTGGTGCAAAGCTATTTGGCAGAACGTGATGCCTCTGAGCTCGCCGTGACCAAATCAGAGCTGGAAGTGGTGCGTCACAAGGCAGTATTGCTGGAGTTTGAGTCGGCGGGCAAACAGAGGAAGGTAGGCGAAGTCCAAGAAGCCTACACCATTACCAAGGAAAGGTTAGAAGAGGCCCTTGCCAATAATGAAGATCTGTGTGACCAGGCGCTTAAAGACAAGGAAGAAGCAGATGGACGCATTGCGAAGTTGGAGAAGACGTTGGAAGAAGAGAGGGCCAAAATGGCCTCTGAGAGGGTGGCGTACCCAGACTTATGTGTGACAGTAGTGGAGAAATTTAAGGGGTCTGCTGAATTCCAGATGGCCATTAACGCAGCGGTCACCAGCAGATTGGCTAAGGAGGGAGAATGTGGTGCTGGGCCATCGGGAGTGGCCGCTGGAGGTAGGAGCGAAGAAGAAGTGATCCAAAACTTTCAGCGGTCAGACTTCTACAAGCACGAGATGAGCCAATACCGGGACAACAGATGGATAAGCTTCAAGTATAAAGTGCAAGAGCTGTTCCTAGATGTGGACTTCAGTCTGGTGAAAGTAGGAGAAAACGACGTTGCCCAGACTCCCTTGGATGAGGGGGTGGAAGAGGAAGATCTCGCGTCCAGCAAAGGGGATTAAGGGCAGGGTGTTTTGTTTTTGTTTTTGTTTTTGTTTTGTTTTGTTTTGTTTTGTTTTGTTTTGTTTTTTTTTTGTTGAAATAAATGTAATTTCTGTAATGAAGTTGTTAATAAAACTACAAGTTCTGTTATTGTTGTTATTATTGATGTTTTTCGAATGGTAAAGTTTAAACGGTAAAAATGGATAAGTAAAGTTTTTGAATGTGAAATTGGACAAGTAACCTAAGTTGTATAAATGGTAAAAAATGGGCAAGTAGGTTAACTTATATGAATGGTAAAAATGGATAAGCATGAACTGAGATTTAACTAAGTCTGGCTGAGACTAATTGTAATTGTATGCTTTGTCTGGATGAGACTAGTTTTGACTCAGTCTAGCTGAGCTCTTCATACTCATTATGGCTGAGACTTGGAGGGCTTGAAATGAGCTTTGGTTAACTCAGTCTAACTGAGCTCTTCATGCTCAGTCTGGCTGAGGTTTGGAGGGTTCAGTCAGGCTGAGGTTTTGGTTAACTCAGTCTGGCTGAGGCTTGAAAGGCCCAGTTAGGTTGAGGCTTTGGTTAACTTAGTCTGGTTGAGCTTTTCATACTCAGTTTGGCTAAGGCTTGAAAGGCTCAGTCGGGTTAAGGCTTTGGTTAACTTAGTCTGGCTAAGCTCTTCATGCTCAGTCTGGCCAAGGCTTGAAGGGCTTAGTCGGGCAGAGGCTTGGTCTAAAACTTGTCATTGAAATGCAACACAGATAAATGGAGATGTGAAATTGTTGTCATTAGGGCATAATCTGTTGATTACAAATTTACATCATGTACGAAAAGGGCAAAAATTAACAAGTGTGCAAATTGGCAAAAGAGAACGGATAACAATTGAATAATATAAAAACAGGAGATGCCATTTTACTGGTAATAACACTTCAAGTGCTCGGCATTCCATGGATGGGGGAGGTCTTTGCCTTCCATATCTTAGAGACGGTAAGTCCCCGGGTGGGGTCTGCCCTTGACAATATAAGGTCCTTCCCATTTGGCTGCTAGCTTGCCTTCGATCAGATTTTTAGTGGCAAGGGTTGCTTCGCGCAAGACTAGGTCTCCCACTACGAACTCTCAAGGTCAAACTTTGCGGTTATAATGTGTTCTCATTTTCTGTTTGATATGATGCCCGTCTGACAGCAGTTGCCTCTCGAAGCTCTTCAATTAGGTCCAGGTCAGCTCGGCGCAACTCTTTGCTGAGTTCTGGATTCGGGTGCAAAACCCGAGGAGTTAACAGGCTGATTTCCATTGGGATGACTGCCTCAACATCGTATGTTAGGCGAAAGAGGGTCTCCCCAGTAGGGGTTCGAGCGGTCGTCCGATAAGCCCAGAGTACGTTCGGTAATTCCTCAGCCCAGAGTCCTTTAGCGGCTTCCAACTTGGTCTTGATGATCTTCAGAAAGGAGCGATTGGTGACTTCAACTTGCCCATTAGCTTGGGGATGGCCTGGGGGAGAGAAGCATGATCTAATGTTGAGCTCTTCACAGAATTTCTAAAATTTGGCATTGTCGAATTGTTTGCCATTGTCCGAAATGATGGCTTGGGGGATTCTAAATCGGCATACGATCGACTGCCAGATGAACCTGGTAGTGTTTCGCTCAGTGATTGTAGCAAGGGGTTCTACTTCCACCCATTTGGTTAAGTAGTCAATGGAAACCACAACAAACTTGGTTTGGCCCATACCAGTGGGCAAAGGACCGACTAAGTCGATACCCCACTTAGTGAAGGGGTAGGGACTAATGAGTGTAATTAGTTCTATTGGCGGAGCATGGGAGATATTGGCAAAGCGCTGGCATCTGTCACACCTAAACACAAATTCGCTGGCATCTTGATTGACAGTAAACTAGAAGTAGCCGGTGCGGAGGATTTTATGGGCCAGAGATCTTCTACCCAAATGATTACCACAAATGCCCTCATGGATTTCTCTCATTACATAGGTCGCTTGATCAAGACTGAGACACCTGAGGTATGGGCGCGAGAATCCTCGTTTGTCGAGGGCCATTGATGAGGATGTAATTAGATGACCGGGCTCTAACTTTGGTGGCCTGCTATTTATCGTTTGGCAACTCCCCTCGTGTTAAAAACGGAAGGATGTCTTTAGCCCATGGGATAGATTCGTTTTGAAGGAAGTGAACCTCCTATGGGTTTGGCGAAGTAGCCAAATGGGTCAGGTATTCAATGCAGATGCCATGGCTAAAGTTTGACTAGTCGACCGAGGCTAATTGGGCCATTTTGTTCGCATTGGAGTTTTCTGACCTAGGGATGTGTCTGATCTAGAAAGTATTGAAGAGGTGAACAAGAGGAAGGGCAATGTCCTTATATGCCCGCATTGTCTCTTCCTTTACGTCGAACTCCCCAGTAATCTATCCGACAATCAATCGGGAATCACTGAATACTTGGATATGGCTTACACCAATGTCTCTGGCCAGTCGAAGACCTGCTATCAAGGTCTCATATTCGGCCTTATTATTGCTTGTGTCAAACAGGAAACAAAGGGCACACTTGAAATGCTTACCCTCTAAGGTGGTGAGGATTAGACCGGCTCCACTGCCCTCTTTGCGAGATGAACCATCAACACTAAGGGTCCAAAAGAAGGGGTCTTCTGCATCAGTGGTGAAGTGTGTTGGCAGAAGAGGCACGTTCAGAGTGAGATTAGTGAATTCTAAGATAAAATCGGCAACAACGTGACCTTTCATCGTTGTTTGAGGTCACTAAGACGGACCATTGCATAAGTCTGCCTGACGATTCTGGTTATTGCATGACCTTTTTCAGAGGTTGGTCAGTGAGAACCACTATGGAGTGAGCTTGGAAATAAGGTCGGAGGCACCTGGAGGCTATGACCAAGGCGAGGGCCATTTTTTCTAGCAAAGGGTAGTTCTGTTTTGCTGCCTTGAGATCGTTGCTAATATAGTAGACGGGACGTTGTACTGAGCCGTCTTCCTTAATGAGGGCAGCACTGATCGCAGTGTTTGACACAACTAAGTAGAGGAAGAGAGTTTCGCCTGGCAGCGCTTGAGAGAGGAGGGGAAGGTTGGCTATGCACTACTTCAGTCGTTGAAAAGCCTCTTTGGATTTGGTGCTCCACTCAAACGCCTGTCGGAGGACTTTAAAAAATGGAAGACACTTGTCTGTTACTCGGGAAATAAAACGGTTGAGGGCGGCAACTCTACCTGTAATAACCCTCGTACCGATTACTGAATAACCACCGAATTAGATACTGATCACTGATAAACTGAACTGCTAATGACTGATAAGTGAACTGGATGAACTACTGAACAAACTGAATGAAATCAAATCAAATCAATGAGTTTGTCTATTTAATTACATATCTAACTGTTTGATTCCATGATTATCTGCTTGACTTTATGTGTTTAAATTGCTAATTGAAGGCCTTATCGGGCGAATTAGAAACCGTTTAAAGTATTGGAATCAGCCTAATATTTGTGATTTTATGGTATTTTTTATCTGAAATTGATTAGGAATGATTAAATTAGATTAAATTGAGTTAATTGAGAACTTGGGCTTATTTACCAACTTGCCACCCTAGTGGACTATTGTTTATGATTTCCTAGAGCCTTATACACTTCACCTAAAACATTTGCTCAGCCTTTCTTTCACACTCTTAGCTGACCAACACAAGAAGATAGATAGAGAGAGAGTTCATTGAGAGAGAATTTATCTCAAATTGTTGAAATTGCTTGGGAATTGCTTAGAATTGAGCCATAGATTGCATCTTGAGCTTGTTCTTCTTGAAATCAAGACTTAGGTAAGAACTATAACCTTTCCAATGTTGATTTTATGTTGTCTCTTGCATCATCCATGCCAATTGTTGAGTTAGAGTGCTAAGAGGTTGATTC
Organism: Camellia lanceoleosa; assembly: GCA_025200525.1. Taxonomy (NCBI): domain Eukaryota; kingdom Viridiplantae; phylum Streptophyta; class Magnoliopsida; order Ericales; family Theaceae; genus Camellia; species Camellia lanceoleosa. The sequence continues at coordinate 46,360,393 of CM045761.1, read as the reverse complement.
ATGCTAGAATTCATGCATGCATGTTGAATTTGTGGACTTTTGAGGTTGAATTCTTGAAGAATCATACATGCATGATCATGTTTATATTATAGTCCATGTTTCCACTTCATTTTCCAACTATTGAGCTCTTTGGAGCAAGATTTAAAGATTGAAATTGGTTTAAAACCCATGCATCACATGTTACATATTGCTCTTAAAAATGGGTTTGAAATTGTATTTAATTGACCCACCTTTGGGGCTTGAATTCTCAAATTAGCTTTTAAAACTTGTTATTTATTGAGTTGGGATGTATTCCCAATTTGGGCCCAAGAGGTCGAGTTTTGAGTGTTGGAACACTTGGTTTGAGCTTGGAAAACTGAAATTCAGTTGGCTTCTTCGCTTCAGCGAAGAATTCTCGCCGGCGACCAAGGTTTCCTCCGAGCTACGCTCGAGCGAGATATTGGTGGCTCGAGCGTAAAAATCGAACATCCAGTACTTTTACTGTTTTCATCAGACCGCTCGAGCGAAGGAAGGCTCGCTCGAGCGGACCCTTTGATTTTGGGAGGTCGCTCGGGCGACCATCGCGCGGGCATCGCGCCTAAAAAATGAGCATCCGATTTTTTCTTTGTTTCATCAGAGCGCTCGAGCGAAGGATTGTTCGCTCGAGCGCATCCTTTGATTTTGCAAACTCGCTCGAGCGAAGGAAGGCTCGCTCGAGCGAGACCCCTGTTTTCAGCAACTTTTGAAAAGTGCCTTCCAACTGTATTTTTGCATCATCATCTCATCCTAGGCATTCTTAGGCCTAGTTTAATGCATCTTAATGAGGATTTAGACATAGAACCACACCGAGGGAATTTAGAGATTTAATTATCATCCTTTCCAACTGTAAACTTAGTGTGTGTTCTATTGATTGATCGTTAGGGTTGACTCTCGGGACGCCATCTAGCTCTTGATAGCCCAATCATTGTGAGTAACAGATGTGTAAAGATATGTTCAAAATGGTTATCTTTTGAATACTGTTTACTGAACTGTTTACTGAACTGATGTTATTTATCGAATGAATGTATGTCCTATTTTATGAACTGTATTCGTGGCATCCTTAGCACCTCTCATTATTATTGGTATTCTGAGCTGTCGGTTTCCTTGTGGAACCATCTTTGTTCTTGAATGATTGGCCATCATTCTTTGTTGGGTCTATTAAGGCGGTCCTTTTGGACCTACTGTTATAGGCTATTGGATGTACCACATATGAATGATTGATTGAAATACTGAAAGACTGAAACTACTGTTTAATGAATTGATTTCATTTACTGCAAGGACATTCATTCATAACCTCTTTACACTGTATGTTATTCACTGGGCTTTAGCTCACTGTTATATATATATGTAGGTTCTCGGCGCAGATCAAGCTAGGGCGTGGGATTGGTCCCCGATTTTGTCGGCCGACCTATGTGCCTCCTTTGTGAGGTTCAGACGCCATGCCATGGCTTGGGGTGTTTGTGTCCCCACTAGTCTCCCTCTTGTTTTGTCTTGTTATTGAGGGATTAAGTTCCGTCTTGAATGTCTGTAATGATTGTATAATCATCTTGGTCGAATGCATAAATGTATGAAAAATGTTTTTGACATACAGATTTTCACAGCTCAATGGACACTAGTTATTTACTGTATTGGCTTCCGCCAGGCCCTGTACTCTGATTGATTGTATTACTGTTCAGTAGGCCTTTGGTAATCTCGGATTACTGGCCGGTTACGGTACTAAACCCATAGGGCCGGGTTTGGGTCGTGACACTACCTGTGAGCCGTTGAACCTCCTTGACCATTCTGGGAGACCAAATTTTTATCACGGCTTTGATCTTGTCGGGGTTGGCCTCAATGCCCCGTTGGCTAACCATGAAGCCCAAGACCTTCCCAGATCCTACGCTGAAGGCGCACTTCTCCGGATTCAGCTTCATCTGATATTTGCCAAGGTTTCGAAGGTCTCTCGCAGGTTTGCCAAGTGATCGGAGAAGAGTTTACTCTTGACTAGCATGTCATTGACATAGACTTCCATGTTCTAACCTATCTGGTGTTAAAAGACGGCATTAACCAGGCGTTGTTAAGTTGCTCTGGCATTTTTCGAACCGAATGACATAACACGATAGTAATAAGTTTCTCTGTCCGTGATGAAGGAGGTGTGTTACTGGTCGAGTGCATCAAGATTTGATTATGGCCGGAGAAGGCATTCATGAAGCTAAGCATCGATGTGCGGCGATTGCATCGACCAGCCAGATCTATCCGAGAAAGGATAACTATGTTTGAGGCAAGCCCGATTAAGGTCGGAATAGTCGACCTTGAGTTGCCATTTACCATTGTTTTTTGCGGACCAAGACTACATTGGACAGACCACCGTAGTCCACGTTTTTTATGAACTGTGCCTTTAGTATTTGTCTACCTTAGAGGCGATGAAGGTATTGCGTTCCGGGTGAAAGATATGTTGTCTCTATCGGAAAGGTCGAAAGTAGGGCTCAATACTGAGACGATGAGTGATGAAAAAGGGATCAATGCCGATATGTCTGAATGGGTCTAAGCAAAGACATCGTTATGCTCGGCTAAGAAAGCTGTGAGATCGGCCTTTGCTTGAGAGGATAGTTGGCTGCCAATCCTGGTTGTTTTGGCTGAGTTGGTAAGATCAATAGGCACTTCGACAAGTTCCTCCACCGGTTCCCCTCTAACTAACTCTTCATCGTCTCTAACATTGAGACATTCGATGATCATAGCTTCTTTTAGCTTAACCTCCTTTAGTGAGGCGACGTAGCTGTAGACACCCTATTTTTGACCGACCTCAAGACTTTGATGTCATCATTTATGCACTTGGTGATTGCGCATGTTTGTGCTCGTTATGAGTTTCGGGAGCTTTCGGCTGAATGCCTTGTCTCGGGACCTCTTGAATCTCTTCTTTTTGATTTGTTTTTGGACCATACCTTGTTACCCCTTGCCTGGAGGGAGAGGAGGACCTGTCGGCCACTTTTGGCAGCTGTAGGCCACTTTTCCCTCTTGTAGGCCACTTGGAGTGGCTAGTAGGCTAGTGGAAGTGGCCGACGGCCATTTTTCTATTTTTGCAGATATTTTTGGTGCTAGCTGTTGGGCACAGAATGCATCTATATGAAGGGATGGTAACAAGCTTCTAGCTTGTCAAACAAGCTTGAGGCTTGTAATTCTATAAGGGGAGGTGCCTTCCCCTTCTTAAGGGTTTAGATTTTTTTAGAGCAAAAAATCTACTCTCTCTCTAGAATTCTCTCTCTATATATATTTTTGTGCTTGAAAGTGGGAATTCTTGGTGCATTTGCAAAGAGACTCTTGATCAAACACCTCTACCTTTAAGCTAAGGTGCTTGGGGGTCTCATTTGAGCTCTTAAAGACTGATTTTTGGCTCAGAACTTGCTGATTTTAAAGTTGTGCTTCAAAGGTGAGTGACTTCCCACTTTAAGCTTTATTTTGATAAAGTGTTTGGCCGCCTTTGCATGCTGTTTTAGGCCTAGCTTTCAACTACAAAAACCGTTGTTTTTAAGTGTTAAAAATGGTTGTTTGAGGCCTTGTTTGAGTTAGGGGTGGTCTACACCCTTTTTGTGGCTTATTTTGCTTGGCTTTAAGCTATGTTTTAAAGCCTTTGAGATCACATTTTCTTGGCCTTTTAACCACTGAATTCCAGAGGAATTTTAGTGGTAGAAAATGGGTTTTGGGACCCAAAATAGGTGGGGGTGGTCCTCCCTCCTTTGTACCTTATTTGCATGTGTTGATGGCCTCACTCTTTGGCATGTTTTTCTACCCTTTTGGGGCTCCATCTTAACATGTTTTTGGTCTTATTTTAGCATGTTATAACTCTGTTTTTGGTTGGTTTGGTCACCTCTTGCATACTTTATACATTTGTAGTGTAATCCTGCTTGCTAACCTAACATGCTTCATGTCTTAGTCTATAATTCTAGCATATATTGGCTCCACTCCAGCATGTTTTTGGCCATTATTTAACATGCTTTAACTCTGATTTTGGTTGGTTAGGCCACCTCTTGTTTGGTTTTTGCATTTGTAGTGCAATCATACTCATTAGCCTAGTGTACTTGGTGATTTGGCTTATCATTCTAGCTTATTTTGGCTACACTCCAGCATGTTTTGGACATTGTTTTGACATGCTTTAGGACTGTTTTGAGTGGTCTTGGCCTCTTGTGGCTTGCTTTGTATAGCTATGGCATAGTTAGCCTTACTAGTCTTGTGTTTTGAGACCCTTAGCATGCCTTATTGGTGATGTTTGTGTGATATGGCATCATTTGGTATGTAATTTCAGAGCTTATATCTTTGCCATGCTTCCACTTGAATCACTCTTTAAGTGCTCTTGAGAGTTAAGCTTTGTGCCTCGCTTGTGAGCCATCATTTGAGCATGCATTTTCTTGCTTTTCATGCTATCATTTCAAATTTATTTTTGCTACTTTTTCGGCATGGATGAGGTCTTCTTAGGGCTGGATTAGTCCTTTGAGCATGGTGTTACATGGTTTTAGTGTTATGCTCTTTGCTAGCTTCAATGCTTTCGAATCCGAGCATGTCTTGCATGCATCATTTTCATGCTTTGATGTCATTTAGCATCCTATTTCAGTGCTGGAATATGTGCCATTGCATTCCATCTTTCATTTGTTATATCACTTTCGAAAGTGGTCTTAAGCCCTTTGTTGGTTTGAGCATGAAATTGAGGCGTTCATGCCTAATGGTTTTAGCTTTCTCTTGAGGGTTTCTACTAACCAACGGCATGATGCTTCTTTCATGTTCAAAATGCTTGTGGCTTGAGCCATCTTTCCCCTTAGAGGACTTCTTACCATTGGACCAAATCAATTAAAGGATTAATTGGTAAGCTTAAAATGTGCAAACAAAATTGGACCAAGTGAAACATGCCAAGATAACATGTTTGTGTTGCATTGCATGTGTTTGGATCAGACGTTAATCCAAACACAAGAAATGAGAGACGTTTTATACTTGAAGTGATGAAACGTGCCTCATTTCTTAGTCACCGACACCCTTGATCGTGCATGATAGGGTGGAGGTTCATCGAGTCATACTTGTGCATTCATTAACTTGTACAAACTTGGCTTCTCGGCCATCGTGCATTGCGATGCTCGGTTGGTGGCCTGAGAGTCGAGTACTACACTCCTTTGAGCTTGAGAAATGATAGGGAGGGTGGTTGTACGCACATATCCTACAAAGACCTTGCTTTGCCTCTGTTGTTCCCTGTTTGCAGCAAAATTAGAGAATTCATAAGCAAGTGGCCGACCGGCCAAAGAAAGTAGCCTATCGGCCACTCTAAGTGGCCTACAGCCTTTTTAAGTGGCCGACAGTTCTCAAGCTCAGAGGTGGTCAGAAGTTATTCTAGTTCTGGAGCAGAAACAGCCTGGAGATTGGTTCAGTGTTCAGGAATCAAGGCGAATGCAAATAGAGGGAACCGGTGGCAAAGTGACGGACTTTCAGGTGGAAGCGGGGCAACCGAGCATGCATGCATCCCTCGCTTCCTGAGGCCGTTCATTTAAATTGCTTAGCTAATTAGCTAGTTAGCTTAGTCATTTTTGTAATTAATTAGTTAAGTGTTTAATTAATTAATTCGGTTTGTAACTAATTAGCTTAGATTAGCTAGTTATTCAATTGTGTTGTAATTAATTAGCTAGAATAGTTAGTTAATTAGTTGGTTTGTAATAGTTAGCTTAATTAGCGTAGCTAGTTAGCTCTCTTTCATTCGGACCCTCCGTCGAGAAGGAAAATGTTGTAATAAGTGTGCATGCGTATGAATGTCTTCCAACCCCACATCTTTCTCTCTTTTATTTACCCGCTTTCAGTGGTTAGATTAGGGCATATTTCGATCAGCATACCTTATGCTTGCATGCGTGCATCATTCATTCGTCTTGCATGCACCGAACTCAGCGCATCATTCAAACTGCATTGTATTTCAATACACTTTCTTGAATACGTGTTTCAAAGCATGTTATCAAGTGTTGCATTCATATGCCATTTTAGATAATCGAGCCTATTTTAGTTGCATTTTGCATGTGTTGCATTAGGCATTATTGACATAGTTAGGATCATGCATGATTTCTAACTAGCTTCTGTTTTGGCTCAGAGTACACTGTAAGTGTTTGCGCTTTAGCATCCTTGCATGAGTGTAAGTGATTGCCATGTTTAGCATGCTTGCCATGAGGCTATGTGCTTAAATGATTAATGGCATGAATGCTTGTGGATGAAGGCTTCATTACTTGAATTGGAACAATTCATCAAGATGTGAGTTTTAAGCCCACTTGAAGTGGCAAATCATCATGTTTTAAGCCCACCTTGTTTGGTAGCAAATCACGTTTTAGCCTACTTGTGCGTAGCACTTCCAAACCATTTTCAAAAAACTAACATGAGATGTTTTGTTCCAAATCAAGTGGTTTAGTCTATACTTGTATGTTGTGCATCACATAGTGAGGTTAGCTAATAAACCAAAATAAGAACACATGTGTTTTCGAAATAACATATCATATTTAGTAGAGGTCGATCCTTTGATCAGGCGAGCGGGGGTGCTCATTTCAAGACCTTCTCCTCTCGTACCCAAGTTCCTGAGCCAAGGCAACTTTGGTGATGATGGACACATGGCCTTAGGCATGAGTCAGGGTTTCCTAAATTTCCCAAAACAAAATATTTAGGTAGTGACTCTGAAATCTGGAAAAGCGGTCCATGTTTGGTGCTTTTTGATTAAAATTGATTTTCCAAAATGATTTGCCAGATTTGGACTCTTTGATAATTTATCAGTCTTACATTGTACTTTGTGAGATTAGATTCAGAATCGTGATCGGAGTCCGAACTGTAGTAGCTAGAACCCAATTCGCGTCCTCTCCGAAAGAGGGGCCACGCAGAGAGAGTTTCGGGCGGTCTACAGTAGCATTCTCTGGCCATCGTCTGTTCGTCCCTCACGGTGCTAACCCCGATGTCGGTTGGGAATTTCATGGCTAGATGGTATATGGAGGTGACAGCTTGGAAAGCGTTGAGAGCCGTGTGTCCGAGGTTTATGTTATAAACAGAAGGACAGTCGACGACGAGGAAAGTGAGTAGCTTGGTGATCTACCATGGATATTCTCCGATGGTGATGGGAAGATTGATAGAGCCTATGGAGATCACCCGATCGCTAGTGAAGTCAACTAGCAGGGTTTGAAGAGGGGACAATTTTTGTTCTCCGACCTTGAGTTGGCGATATGCGTTCAGGAAAACGATGTCTGAAGAGCTACCATTGTCGACAAGCACCTGTCTGACTTTGTAATTAGATAGGAGAGTGGAGATGACGAGGGGGTCGTCGTGGGGTTAACGAATGCCCGTGCAATCGACCTCCGTAAAGGTGATGGGTTCAAACCATTGCTTGGGTTGTTTGAAGGGGCAATCCAATGTTGTGACTTCATTGTCGGAGCCTTGTCGGCTCGCTAGGCCGAACAAGATGGACCTCCATATGTGAGCCTGCCAGCGATGACTCTGATCTCTCCAACCGAGAGGGCAGGATTGCCTTGTGCTTGGGGTTGTGGTGGGGGGCTGATCATTTTCTTGATTAGGTTGTGCAGGTTGTTGGGGGGGCATGTCAGCAATGGTCCCCCGGTGGGTCGGTCCTTGGTCGTTGCTGGGGACGAGCTGCCGTGGACCAGCTGAGATGCCCCTGAAGTATCAAATCCTTTATCTGGTCTTTAAGGTTAACACATTCCTCTATGTTGTGGTCGTGGTCCTGATGGAAATGACAATAATTAGATTGATCTTGCCGATTAGAGGGAAACCGTGATGGTTGGGGCCATTTCAGGTTGTAATCTCATTGGATCTAGTTCAAGACTTGTTCCATGGGGGAATTAAGGGGGGTGTATTGCTTGAACTGATCGGGGGGTCGAGTAAGGGCCAATCGGTTGGCTCGAGTGAGTCAGTCAATATATTGAGAGGATCTGGTTTCGGATTTCTTTCTTTTGTTCTTAGGGGTTGGATTCTTAGGTGTAGTATCTTAGCGGGCTGCCAAAAAGTCTTCGGCATTCATATATTTTTGGGCTTTGGAAAGAAGAGTGGCCATGGTAGTCGGAGGGTTTTTAAAAAGAGAGAAGAGGAAATCGGGTGGTCGAAGTCGCCATGAAGGTCAGGAAGATGACTTTGTCGTTGTCTTCCGCCACTTATAGGGCGTCGGTGTTGAAATGGGTGACAAAACTACGTAGTGAATCCCCTCCCGTCTATCAGATATTAAGCAGTTGAGCTGTCGGGTGCCACTGGTGCTGAGCACCAATGAAATGGCTCAGGAAGGAATCACTTAGGTGTTGGAAAGTAGAGACAGAATCCAGTGGTAGCTGACTAAACCATAGTCGAGCCGACCCCTTAAGCATCACAGGGAAAGCCCGGCACATGATCTCGTCAGGAAAAGCATGAAGGATCATGAGGGCCCTGTAGGTCTCTAAATGGTCAACTGGATTCGTTATGCCATTGAAGGAGTCAATTGAGGGTATTTTGAACTTGGGGAGTAGGGGTTTGTCCCTGATGGAGGTGACGAACAAAGAGTTAGCTATTGTGGAGGGTTTATTCTATATGTTCTGCATGAATCCTTGAAAGTAGAGTTTTACGGCTCGGAGTTTCACATCCCAAATAGGAACATTATTCGCTCCACAGTGCAGTGGGGGCTGAACACTACTAGCCTCTCCTTCAGGGGCAAATGAATGTAAACCCTGAGGTGGCGGGTTCATGTCTTGAGGTAGGGCTTGCAGACCCTCTAAGTTGGAGAGGTGGACTTGTTGGAAATGATGGCTCGAGGTCCATTCTCGATTGGGAGGGATATCTTGTGGTGGTGGAAGAGGTATAGGAAGGTTTCGCTGGAGCAAAGTGTTGATCAAGGCCTGGTTTTGCTCGGCCAAGCGGTTGATGTTGTTAGTAAGCTCTGTGAAGTACTCAAGTGGGCTATTTGGGTTGGGAGGGTCGGCTTGAGGGTCGACGACGTTGTGTTGGGAAGCCATGGATCTCGTTGTAACCATCCACCTCGATGGTAGGTGAGGAGAAATTATCGATAACAGGCCTTCGGCAACAATGAACACAACTGTTACCTAGAGCGGCGTTCCCACAGACGGCGCCACTGATGATGTTGTTGATCCAAAGGAGGGTGAGTGAGGTGGACCCACACTTCCTACACCCTTCACCGGTCACTGAGCTCGCTGGTGTGCCTACAAAAATATCCAATCAGAATAACCCTCGCCATCACATCGATTTCCTACCGACATCGTTAAACTGAGACTGATTATGATCGATAATTGAATTGATTGAGATACTGAACTGACTGACTGAGATCCGAGACTGATTGATTGACTGTAACTATTTAAATGCATAATCTATCTGTTTGACTGCCAAATTATCTGTTCTCGTCTTATGCTTTAAACCGCTAATTGAAGGCCTTATCGGCGGCCAAATTTGAAATTGATTAATGTTCTGTGTTCATCATAATTAATGTGATTTTATGGCACATTTATCTGAAAATTGATTTAGTATGATTACATTGGATTAAAATAAGCTAATTAAAGGGATAGGCTTATTTACATTAATGCCATTGTTAGTGGACCCTTTATTATAACATTTTTGAGCCTTATTACACATCATTCAAACATTTCCTCAGCTCATTTTGAGAGCATAACAGAACTAGAGAGAGAGAGAGAGAGAGAGAGAGAGAGAAAGAGAGGAGATAGCTTGATTTTATGGTGAATTGGCTTAGAGAACTTGAAGAATTGAAGTGTAGATTGCTAAATTGAGCTTCTAGTCTTGTGATTGAGGATCTAAGGTAGAGTAATTACCTTCTTGTTTGTGAATTGAATCACTCCTTGCATGGTTTAGAGGATTATTAAAGATTAGAGCCAAGATATGGCTTATAATGTGGAATTGAAGCTCATCTCTTGCATGCATGCTTGTATTGAGGAATTTAAAGTTGTTTTCATGGCAAATGTTACATGCATGCTCATATTTATGTTTAAGCCCATGATTTCACCATGTTTTAAGAAGAATTGACTCATCAAAGACATGTAATAGCTTCATATGTTGAGTTGAGTTAGAATTCATGCATGCATGTGTTTATCCTTGCATTGTGAGGTTTGATCTCATGGAAATCTTGCATGCATGTTCATATTCATGATAAAGACCATGATTTCATTTTGTTCTTGAAGAAAAGAGCTCAGTGGAGCTAACATTTGAGGCTTTGAATTGATTGAAATCATGGATATTGCATGTTCTTCATGTTTATGAAAATTGTTTTGAAAATGAGTTTAATTGAACTACCCTTGGGCTTTGATTTTATAAATTGAGCTTGGAATCATGTAATATTATGAGTTTACAAGAGTTTTTCAGAAATTCAGCCCAAGAGGATCGATTTTGATGCTATGAAACTTGATTTTGATCTTGGAGTTCAAATATGGGAATTCCAGATTTTGGTTGTCCGTTCGAGCGGGGGAAGTGCCGCTCGAGCGGGAAAATCGAGCTCCCAAAGATCTTGCATTTGTATCACCGCCGAGCGGGCGAAGAAGTTGCGCTCGAGCAGAGGACTGGGTGACATGCTCGAGCGGGCATCGAGTGGAGATTTCACCTATCCAAGTGGTCCGCCGAAGTGTAAGTTGGCGCCGAGTGAATCAGTCATGTCCGCCGAGCGGAAACTCGAGCTCGAAAGGAAACTGTTTCACTGAAAATTTTAAAAATGTTTCTGAATACATCCTTGCATCCTCTTTCCATCCTAGGCATTCCTAGGGCATATTTAAGGCATCTTAAAGAGAATATAGATGTAGAACACACCAAGGCAAATTTAGGAATTAAGTTATTATCTTTCCCAACTGTGAAACTTAGTGTGTGTTCAATCTGTTAATCAGATAGGGTTGGCATCCCGAGGAGACGCCTAGCCTCATCAGAGTCTTAACTCGTGAGTAACAATTGTGTAAAGATATGTTCAAATGATTATCTTTTGAATACTAAACTGAACTGTTTACTGAATTGGTATTATTTACTGAATGAATGTATGTCCTTTATTTCTGAACTGTACTATGACATCCTTAGCACCTACTATTTACTATCGTTATCATAAATCTCGGTTCCTCGTTGGAACCACTATCACATCGATTGATGGCCATCAATCGATCGTCTTTTAAGACCCATCACATCGCATCGCCATCGTCACACAGATACCTCTGGAGCAAAGTGCCGCATGCACCTAAGTGCTACAAAGGTGAGCCACCTCTAGAATCAGGCGAGACACCTCTTGAGTCCATCCGGGCTTTAAGCCAACTGCGGAAATTGAGCAAAGTGTCGCACGCACCTAAGTGCTACAAAGGTGAGCCACCTCTAGAATCTGTGCGAGACACCTCTTGAGTCCATAAGAACCGTGGTTCTTTATCATATCACATTATTACCGCTATCAAGTATCGCATCACATCGCTATCGCTTATCGTTATCAAGTATCAAGTTATCATATCAAGTATCGCTATCAAGCATTACCATCAGATCGCATCGCTACTACCATCGTACTGTTTTGCTATTGGATGTGCCACATACGATTACTATGATTTCTAAATGACTGACATGACATGAAGTATAAGCCTCCGACTGTATAATTAATTTACCGAGGCAAACGACTGTTTAAAATACTGAAAGGGCATTCTTTCTTAACCCCTTTATGCATTATGTTATTCACTGGGCTTTAGCTCGCTGCTCATATATATATATGTAGGAATACAGGCACCAGACCGCGGCTAGGAACGTTAGGCAAGCTTTAGTTTTGTCAAGCCAACCACTGTGCCTCACTGTGAGGTTCCGAGCCTATCAAGCTATGGCTTAGGGGTTTAGGGGTGTTTTATTTCCATCTGCCTCTACCGCTTTTGTATAATCAGATAGATTGTTACCATCGCATCGCATCGCATCATGTTTAAGAGGGATTAGGTCCTCGCTCGACCGATCAGAATATTGTGCATACTGCTCTGTACTGAATGTCTATATGTATGAAAAATCTTTTTGCATACAGACTGTCACAGCTCATTGGACATGGTTTTATTTACTATATTGGCTTCCGCCATGCCCAGATCAGACATCGTTTCATCATAGCGTGCCTTCGTAATCTCGGATTCTTGGCGATTCTGATTAAACCCATAGGGGCGGGTTTGGGTCGTGACAGAGTGGTATCAGAGCGATACTTTACCACAAGTTATACCGCACACACGTGTCCAAGTGAGCTATAGGATGTCCTAGAAAAGTAATTAAGGCATTGCATGAACATGAGAAGTGTGTGTGGCCATGATTTGAATAAATATGCTAATGTGTTAATGTGTTTAAGTATGCAACTGTCCATGTTTATGATTACCGTACCGTCTATGGTGAAATGAACGCAACCTATATGCATACTTAAAGAAGTTAAATGGAATAACATGTAATGTTAATGTTACTACTGACTGTGGAAATCTATAAGAAAATGAACGTGTGAAAGTAAAGGGTCATGTGACCGTGCCTGAATCAACTGAATGTGAACTAATGACATTGATACAGAAACCCAAATAAACTGAAACCACCGAAATTTCTGGGAGGTACTGAACCATGGAAAACTGAGACTTGGGTTTAGAACCGAGAAAATGTGTGAAGTTTTTCTAAAAATGCTTTCCCCAATGCATCCGAAAATAGGAAAGTACTTGAGTTTGAACAACTTGAGTAAGGTGATAAGACTGTGGTCGAACATGAGGTAAAATTTACCCAGCTAGTTCGATAAGCACCCCACATGATAGATACTGACTGCAAAAGACTAGAAAAGAACTAAAGGTGGGCGTGACCTAGATGTGTTTGACTGAATTGACATGCTAAAACCCAGCAAAATATGTAGATGTCTTGGATAGAGTGTAATGCCTGAGACAACGTAGCAGCATTGAAATATCCAGATCAACATCACAATCAATCGTAATGAATGAAATGTATAACGAAAAGTGAAAATGACCGGTAAATCAATGACCTCCGTAAATGGAAATCTCGGGCAATAGCTTTGACCATCTAAGGTCAAAGAAGTAATGTGAACAATGATATACCTATCTATACTGTATGTGGGAAATACCACTGGGGCGTTGCCGTCGCCTATCCGAAACTTATTTAGACATGGACAGGAAGGACGCTTGTCTAAATCTTGCTTACAAACTCGACCGAACGATAATGAGTCTAAATCTAGACCCTAGTTCCAGAGAATGCTCGGAACACTGAAATGACAGACGCAAGTATTACCTTAAATAGATGAAATTGCTTATGCGAACGTTTGTGTAGGAATTGTATTTTCCGTAATTTGGTATAGACTGTGAACATATTGACTGAATCGATTGAATTACTGGAATTATGAACCATATACTATGAGAACTGTTAGGACTTGCGAGTAATGAGAACTTGCCGAGTTAGGTCCTTGTATATTGCAACAACTGAAAGTGAACTGTTAGGTATGACCTTTTGAACTGTACTAGAACTGTTGAACATGGGAATACCTTATGATTGACTGTAATTCGAGAAATTGTACGACTATGATTTGTACTGAACTGTTACGTATTGACGAACATTATTGAATGAACGGACCCTTGAACTCGAATTATATACGCGAATTGTTTGTGTGTGAGACTGCTAAAACTAAGAATCCATATTGGTTTGTAAAGATGAACTTCTGCTTATGAATTTGTGAACGAATGCCTACATGAAAACTGATTTTGAACTCACACCTGTATATATATTCTCATGCTTGTAATACTGTTAAGACTGAGAGGAATGGACTGTGAATAATGAATCTCTTGAAATCTACTGTTGATGTGAACTATATGTACAACACTGTAGAACCTCAGGTTAACGATTACCTATACTATGAAGACTATCTAGACTTATGTACATATCTGCATACCTTTGCTTAAGGATGTTATTAGACCGAGTAGACGTATGACTGGTTACCTTAACTATCGATTCGAGAAACTATTTTGTATTGTACATCGAACTCGTGAATCCGTATTGGAAATATTAGTAGACTCTGAACATGCACATACATGACGATACCTTTACTCGAAATGGTTGGCAAGTTATTTGTTGATAATTTAACCGTTGGGACTATGACCCTGGAACTGGATGACTAAATAAAGACCCGAATGATAAACTCTTTACTGTGAATCGTGATTGTGGAAGAATTGACATGACTGTTTGATTAGGCTTGCGAGCCTATGCTTTAGTGACTATATGACTGATTTGGAACCCTCATATGATAACTCACTATTATGTGTCACCGAGAACCTTGGGTGATGTATTACTATGTACCATATGCTTATATGAAGGATTTATTTGGAAATTGCTATATTGACTGTGATGCTGTAACAAGCCCGCGAGGGACCTCGCTACAGTTCGGACTCGATTTTGTCGCGGTTCCAAATCTTGAACCAAAGAGTCCAAATCCGGAAAATCGTTTTTGAGAAAAACAGATTTTTTGAAAGAAGTGCCAAACATGGACTGCTTTGCCAGATAACAGAGTCGCCACCTAAATATTTTAAAATGGGAAATTTAGGAAACCCTAACTCGGTGCCAAAAGGCCACGTGTCCGTCATCACCAAAGTTGGCTCGGGAACTTGGGTACGATTGGGGAAGGTCACATCGTGAGCACCCCCGCTCGCCCGGTCAAAGACCGGCCTCTACTAACCATGATATCTGTTTTTGAAAATATTGTGAGTTCTTATTCCGGTTATTAGCCTAGGTTACTATGTGATGCGCACAGCATACAAGTATAGACTGAATCGCCTGAATTGGAACAAAACATTTCATGTTTATTTGTTTGAAAATGGTTTGATGGTGCTACTCGCAAGTAGGTTAAGACGCGGATTTGCCACCCTCAGGTGGGCTTAGAAAACATGATTTTGCCACTATCTAGTGGGCTTAAAACAAGCAGTCGATGAATTGTTCCAATTCAGATAACTCAACCTCCACCCACAGGCATTCAAGGCAGTTATATCATATAAGCACATAGCCTCATGGTAAGCATGCTATTCATGGTAACACTCACACGCATGCAAGGATGCTAAAGCATAAAACTCACCGAGTACTCCTAGCCAAAACAAAAGCTGATTAGAAATCATGCATGATCCTAAATGTGCTGAAATGCCTAATGCAACACATGCAAAATGCAACTATAGCAGCTCGGCTATTCTAAACATGGTATATGAGATGTTACATTAGCATGTATTCAATTTGGAATTGAAATACAGATGCGCTTGTATGATGCGCCGAGTCTATATGGCAAAACAGATGAATGATGCAAACATGTTGTCATATCAGATGCTAATTGAAACATGCCCTAATCTAATCATCGTAGGTAAATAAAAGGGAAGAAAGACGGGGGTTGGAAGACATACATCACACTCACACACCCTTATTACAACATTGCCCTCAAGAAAGGGTCCGAATAAATAATATAGTCCGAAATAAAAGAATAATACAGTCTGAGATAATATACAAAGTTCTAATTAATTATCGAATTAATCAAGAAAGTCATCGCGCCAAGTGGGCCGCCTTTGTTTCGATGAATGATGTATCTTTGGGTCATGGCGCGAAATCCATCGATGCCCCAATTTGCCTCTGTTTGCACTTTTTCTTGAAATGCGTGCCAAGTCCCGAAAAATTGCTGATTCTTCATTTTACTGCAACAGAGAGCAAGAAAGGGGCATAGTAATGTATTTCACAAATATATACATGCCTCGATCCTCGTGCCATCAATCACGCATCTCGATGCATGATGGCCGAGGAGCCGATTTGCACAACTCAATATCAGATGAATGCATGTGAATGCTACAACAAAACCTAACTCCATCATGGACAATCCGGAGTGTCGGTGACTTGGGAATTGAGACCCGTTCCGTCACTCGGAGTACGAAACGCGCCTCGTTTCCCGTGCCCGGGCTATTGCCTATCCCGAACACGATGCGATATGCATGGTATGCATGAAATGTAGCTAATATGCAATCATAACATACACAATGTTATGGGAATGAGATGCCTCGAAATGCACGCACGGCACGAATCGAGGTGATGACATAAAAGCATGAAATGACATGAAATATGATATACAATGAGACTAAAATGAAATGCCTCGAAATGCGCGCCCACGGGCACGCAAACCGAGGAAATGGCATACACAATGCAACAGATCTAAAATGGCATACACGATGCAAGATGGGCTTATACGAACATGAGAGAGAGCCTCAGCCGCACTCACATAAGAGGTCATCGGATAAAAAGAAGTGCCTCGAAATGCGTGCCCACGGGCACACAAATCGAGGCAATAACATAAAGGTATGAAAATGAAAATGGGCTTACACTAACATGAGAGGGCCTCAGCCACACTCACATAAGATGCCGTCAGATGAAAATGAGATGCCTCGAAAAGCGTGCACGCGGGCATGCAAACCGAGGCCATGATGTGAGATGCAAATCGATAAAACCGGCAGCCAAATGTGTGCACACGCACGCAAACCGAGGCCATGATGTGAGATGCAAATCGGATAAAACCGAAGTGCCTCGAAATGCGTGCACACGGGCACGTAAACCGAGGCGATGATGTGGAATGCAAATCGGATAAAACCGATGTGTCTTGAAATGCGTGCATACGGACATGTAAACCGAGGCGATGATGAAATGCAAACCGGATAAAATCGAAGTGCCTTGAAATGCGTGCACACAGGCACGCCAACCGAGGCGATGATGCGAAATGCAAATTAGATAAAATCGGCACTAAATGCATGCACACAGCACGCCAACCGAGGTGATGATGAAATGCAAATCGGATAAAACCGGCAGCCAAATGCGTGCTCACGGGCACGCAAACCGAGGCGATGACAAAATGGAATGAAATGGCATACGGAATGCAAATTGGGCTTACGCCAATATGAGAGGACCTCAGCTGCACTCACATAAGCTGCCGTCGGATAAAAAAAAAAAAAAAAAGTGCGGCACACGCACGCAAATCGAGGCGGTGATGCTGTGCATGAAAAATGAAGATCGGGCTTACACTAACATGAGAGGACCTCACCGCACTCACATAAGATGCCGATGAATGAAAGCGGTGCCTCGAAGTGCGCTTTACGCACGCAAACCGAGGCAATGCACTAAGGCATGGAATGACATGGAAAATGATATGCAAGCATGCAAACCAAATTTCAGCAGCTAAATGAAGGGGAAAAAAGCCCCGAAATGATACGAAATGACAATCAATGCATGAAATCATCCCGAAATGTGATTTTAAGTACCCGAAATGGCCTACGGCTATGCTAAACATGCAAAATTGGTACATGAAAGCAAAAAGAGTAGCAAGGCAGCCCCAAAAATAGCATCTTCTCAGTACGAAACATGGCCAAATTGTGAGCATAGATATGGCAACAATGGCATGCAAAAATACGGGAAAAGAGGGGAATTACAAAGAAAGTGGTATTTACAATGCTCAAACCCAAAAAAACAGTTCTACAAAACTAAAGAGGGACCAAAAATATGTACATTTACAATAGATGACAGCCTCCAATTCAGTGTGTAGATATACTAAATATAGCATGCAAAATTTGGGCCAAAAGAGGGCTATAAAGAGAGGTATCATAAGAAATGACCAAACAACTTAAGACCTTTAATAAAACTTGAAGAATGGAGCAAAACAAGACATTTTATAAGCCTGATGGAGGCTGAAAACAAAAGCTAAACTGGCCTAACAAAGCATGCAATTTTACGGAAAAATGGAGGAATACACAGGAAGTACCAAAACCAATCATCAAATGGCCTAAGACTCTTAATAAAGCATGAAGGATAGACCAAAATAAGGCACTTTCTAAGCCTGATGAAGGCTCAAAACAGTGACAAAATAGGCTCAAAGAGGTATGCAAAACATGGCCAAAGAGAGGTACAAAGGGAGGCCATTCATGGAGGCACCAAAAAAGATTGGTCCCTTCTACAATATTGTAGAGGGACACAAAATAAGCCCATAATCAGTTTATAGCATGCTCCAAAAATAAATGCATATAGGCTAAAAATAGCATGCAAGTTTACGGTAAAATGGAAGAATTACAAAGGAAGTGCATGCTAGAATCATCAAACATGGTTGAGCCCTTCTTCAATGTTGAAGAGGGGCTCAATATAAGCCCACTAACAGTTTACATCAGTCTCGAAATCAGATTACTCATAAGGAAAATAAAGCATGCAAATTAATGGCCTAAAGAGTGATATTGAAGGAAGTATATCATGGAGACACCAAACAGGGTTGAGCCCTTCTACAAAGTTGTAGAGGGACTCAAAATAAGCCCAAAACCAGTAGTGGTCGGAGCCCAAAAACTGAAAGCAAATAGGGTAAAGAATTGATGGAAAATTATGTTAGAAAAAAAAGGAATTGAGACTTACCCTTGAAGACAAGTCTTTTGCCTCTTCTTGCCTTGATGAAA
This sequence comes from Camellia lanceoleosa, assembly GCA_025200525.1. Taxonomy (NCBI): domain Eukaryota; kingdom Viridiplantae; phylum Streptophyta; class Magnoliopsida; order Ericales; family Theaceae; genus Camellia; species Camellia lanceoleosa. The sequence continues at coordinate 46,341,935 of CM045761.1, read as the reverse complement.
GTTGCTTCTAAGCCTCTGAAGAACACTCTCTTGCTGCTGGAATGGAAGTGGTGATGGTGGAGCTTAGGGTTGATGAAGGAACTAGCTAGGAAGCTTGAAGGTTTTTGAGTTTTTGGCTATGAAAATGGAGGTTAGAGAAGATGAAGCCTTGAGAGAAAATGTTCCAACCCTAGCAAAGGAGCTGCCCAACCCTTTAAGTAAGCAAGAAAAGGTGTAAAAGGGGAGGGAAAAGCACCCAAGCTTTCCCTCCCAAAATATCTCCCGGAGGGGTGAGATATTTCAAAAAGCAGCTGGACAGCTGTAAAAGGCTGGAAAGCAGGAAGCTGGCCGGCCAGGTAAATTTCTGGGAGGTGGCCGGCCGGCCACCCCAACTGGTCGGCCAGCCACTCACCCTGGCCGGCCGGCCATGGTCCAAAAATGAAGAGGAAAATTGCTGGCCGACCACTACTCCTTGGTGTCCTCCCATGTGTGTAGAATAAGGCCCCAAGGTCGGAATCTGGCAACACTGAAGTAGGAGCCACAACATAGAGCTTGAAGGAGAGGCTCAAAAATGAAATCCACAATTGCTGGCCGACCACCAACTTTTAGGGTCCTCCCAGATGTGTGGAACAAGGTTCCAAGGTCGGAAATTGGCAACACTGAAGCAGGAGCCACAACATAGAGCTTGAAGGAGAGGCTCAAAAATGAAACTTTGAATTGCTGGCCGACCAGTAGTTCTTAGGGTCCTCCCATGTCCCCTGATCATAGATATGTAGCTTTGGTTGGAAGAAAATATGCCCAGGGTGTTCAACATTGGCCCGGAAGTGAGCAAAACGGGCGCCGGAGGAGCGAAACTGGTTATCTGGGATAATTTCTGGCCTCCCACCCCCAAAGGATCTTCCCGGTGTTGAAACAGAGGTACCGCCAAATTTGAACAAAACTAATGAGAAATGAACGCCGAGCCAAACCGCAATTCAGATCCAAAATGGGCCGCAGTGCGGAAGTGGTGTTCAAGAAATGAAGTGTGCATCTGCGACCCCAGGTCCTCGAATGACAAACAGAGGTTCTCGCCAAAAATCGAGAAAACCGATGCAAAATGAATGCTTGGGGCCCAAAACCGATTCAGAAGCACCGAAAGCGGTGTTCAGCCACGAAGTGGGCATCAGGGGCCCCAGTGTTCCTCGAAATGATAAAACAGAGGCACTTGCCGAAAACCGAAGAAATCGGAGATGGTTGGCGGTCTCAATCGCGACGACGGCCCCAAAAATCGAACCGGGCTCCGAAAAGGGCAAAATGGCCTACGGCCACGAAATGTAGCGCACGGCCACTGAGAGATAGTCTATGGGACCACTCCCTCCCCTCAGGAAAGAAAACAGAGAAAACCGAGTCTGGTTCGCAAACCGAGACAAGGCATAGAAGAGGGTTCGGGGGTCCGGAGGCAGGGCGCACTAGCGACTCTGAGACTTCTGAACGAGCACAGTATGCAACATCACCGAACACTCAATCGGTGACGTCTGAGTCTTAAGGTCGGTCAAAAATGGGGTGTCTACAGATGCTTACCTCTCAATGTGAATAACTGCATGCCTGTGCACTGCCTGTAAACTTATTGGGAGGAACACGTATATGACCTGTACTGCTTTGATATGAATTGTAATGGTACTGGACTCTGATGTAAGTTTAACAACTGATGAACTCAGACTAGTTGTGAAACTACTGACTATGTACCAGAATGACCGTAGTATGAACTCGTGTACCTCATCTGGAAATGAGAGGGATGGAACTGTAATCCGATCTAATCTGATAGAACGGTGGGTTGATGAGACCCTTTGTGTAACTGATAGAATTTTTGCTTGATGCTTGTGCTCAAACTTTTACTCGTTATGATTGGGCAGAACTTGCATCTAACATGACCTGGTCGAACTTTCATCGAATTGACCTGAGAAAACTCTTGTTGAGAGCTAGTATTTGAATTGCTTACAATGTGGGAAAACTGGATATGTAACCTGTGATGACTTACCCGGTATTACTGTTATGACCATGAACTTGTTTGACTAGGAAATGACCGTTTTGGTGATTACTGTACTTCAGAACTCTGCCTACTGCTATGGGAGTAATGTACAATTTTCCTTATATTCTCGATGACTCCCGGAGGAACTAGACTGACTGTGATGGATCACCGAATTGAGAACCAAATTGAACTAAGACCGGGTGAACAACTCGAAAGAGAATGAATCGGAATTCTGTAACTTAACGGGGGAAAATACCTATGAAAAGGAGACCAGCGTAAATCTATAACCCCAATAAGTACTTGATATAAGTAATGTGAATACTACTATACTGCTACTGTATTGTCACTGTACTGTATCTGTTCTGTGTCTGCTCTAGTAGTGCTAATGAGTGCACCGCGTATGCTTAAGTAAGAATTGTGGCATCTATGTATGCTCTGGACAAGAATATAGAAATGAACATGTATCCGAAATTGTCCTTGACTGAAAATTGAATGTGCATAAGATTCTGTTTTAATATGAACCCCAATCCTTATACGTGATTTTTTTTATTCTGTTTCTGTGCATTACTAAGATTGAGATTGGGCCATGAACCTGTTTATGAATATGATTATGCTCCTGTTATAGAGTGAAAGTTACCTTTATGTTGGGCATCATCTCTGTTGTCATATGTTATTTCGAGTTTGGAGGACCAAACTCTTTATAAGGAGGGGCGACTATAACAACTCTCGTCACTGTTTACTGACTTCCTACTGATTACTGTTAAACTGAGATTGATTATGATCGATAATTGAATTGATTAAGATACTGAACTGACTGACTGAGATCCGAGACTGATTGATTGACTGTAACTATTTAAATGCATAATCTATCTGTTTGACTGCCAAATTATCTGTTCTCGTCTTATGCTTTAAACCGCTAATTGAAGGCCTTATCGGTGGCCAAATTTGAAATTGATTGATGTTCTGTGTTCATCATAATTAATGTGATTTTATGGCACATTTATCTGAAAATTGATTTAGTATGATTACATTGGATTAAAATAAGCTAATTAGAGAGATAGGCTTATTTACATTAATGCCATTGTTAGTGGACCCTTTATTATAACATTTTTGAGCCTTATTACATTTCATTCAAACATTTCCTCAGCTCATTTTGAGAGCATAACCGAACTAGAGAGAGAGAGAGAGGAGATAGCTTGATTTTATGGTGAATTGGCTTAGAGAACTTGAAGAATTAAAGTGTGGATTGCTAAATTGAGCTTCTAGTCTTGTGATTGAGGATCTAAGGTAGAGTAATTACCTTTTTGTTTGTGAATTGAATCACTGCTTGCATGGTTTAGAGGATTATTAAAGATTAGAGCCAAGATATGGCTTATAATGTTGAATTGAAGCTCATCTCTTGCATGCATGCTTGTATTGAGGAATTTAAAGTTGTTTTCATGACAAATGTTACATGCATGCTCATATTTATGTTTAAGCCCATGATTTCACCATGTTTTAAGAAGAATTGACTCATCAAAGACATGTAATAGCTTCATATGTTGAGTTAAGTTAGAATTCATGCATATATGTGTTTATCCTTCCATTGTGAGGTTTGATCTCATGGAAATCTTGCATGCATGTTCATATTCATGATAAAGACCATGATTTCATTTTGTTCTTGAAGAAAAGAGCTCAGTGGAGCTAACATTTGAGGCTTTGAATTGATTAAATTCATGGATATTGCATGTTCTTCATGTTTATGAAAGTTGTTTTGAAAATGAGTTTAATTGAACTACCTTTGGGCTTTGATTTTATAAATTGAGCTTGGAATCATGTAATATTATGAGTTTACAAGAGTTTTCCAGAAATTCAGATCAAGAGGATCGATTTTGATGCTATGAAACTTGATTTTGATTTTGGAGTTCAAATCTGGGAATTCCAGATTTTGGTTTTCCGCTCGAGCAGGGGAAGTGCCGCTCGAGCGGGAAAATCGAGCTCCCAGCATCTTGCACTGTACATCAGTCCGCTCGAGCGGAGGAAGTTGCGCTCGAGCGGAGGACTGGGTGACACGCTCGGGCGGGCGTCGAGCGGAGATTTCACCTATCCAAGAAGTGGTCCGCCGAAGTGTAAGTTGGCGCCGAAGTGAATCGTTGTCATGTCCGCCGGCGGAAACTGAGCTCGAAAGGAACCTGTTTCACCGAAAAATTTCAAAATATTTACAATACATCCTTGCATCCTCTTTCCATCGTAGGCATTCCAAGGACATATTACAGGCATTATGAAGAGGACATACATGTAGAACGCACCAAGGCAAATTTAGGGATTAAGTTATTATCTTTTCCAACTGTGAAACTTAGTGTGTGTTCAATCTGTTAACTGTAATAGGGTTGGCATCCTGAGGAGACGCTTTAGCCTACTGTAGCCCAAACTCTGTGAGTAACAATTGTGTAAAGATATGTTCAAATGATTATCTTTTGAATACTAAATCGAATCGCATCGAATCGTATTATTTATGAATGAATGTATGTCCTTTATTTCGAACTGCATACTATGGCATCCTTAGCACCTACTATTTATTTATTCTATTACGAAATCTCTGTCGGTTCCTCGTTGGAACCACTCATCGCTTGATTGATGGCCATCAATCGATCGCTCGGTCTTTTAAGACCTCATTTCTTATCAGATCGCCATCACAGATACCTCTGGAGCAAAGTGCTGCACAGACCTAAGTGCTACAGTGTGAGCCACCTCTAGAATCTGTGCGAGACACCTCTTGAGTCCATACTGGGCTTTAAGCCAATCTGTGAAATCTGGAGCAAAGTGCTGCACAGACCTAAGTGCTACAGTGTGAGCCACCTCTAGAATCTGTGCGAGACACCTCTTGAGTCCATAAGAATCAGATCATCTTTATTCTTTATTCTGCATCAAGTATCATATCGCTATCAAGCATTCTTTATTATCGCTATCAAGTATCGCTATCTATATTCATATCGTTATTGTCTTTATATCTGCTATCACATTACTACTCTTTATCTTGTATCATTTACTACCACCGTACTGTTTTGCTATCGGATGTGCCACATACGATTACTATGATTTCTAAATGACTGACATGACATGAAGTATAAGCCTCCGACTGTATAACTGATTTACCGAGGCAAACGACTGTTTAAAATACTGAAAGGGCATTCTTTCTTAACCCCTTTATGCATTATGTTATTCACTGGGCTTTAGCTCACTGCTCATATATATATATATATATGTAGGAGTACAGGCACCAGACCGCGGCTAGGAGCGTTAGGCAAGCTTTAGTTTTGTCAAGCCAACCACTGTGCCTCACTGCGAGGTTCCGAGCCTATCAAGCTATGGCTTAGGGTCTTAGGGGTGTTTTATTTCCCCCATCTGTCTCTACTGCTTTTGTATAATCAGTATAGATTGTTAGCACTGCATCTTGCATCGTTCTTGTACTATTTAAGAGGATTAGGTCCTGCTACGTGATTGTAAATATTGTGCATACTGCTCTGTACTGAATGTCTATATGTATGAAAAATCTTTTTGCATACAGACTGTCACAGCTCATTGGACATGGTTTTATTTACTGTATTGGCTTCCGCCATGCCCCTGTACTCTGTATTACTGTTCTACTGTTAAGCAGGCCTTCGGTAATCTCGGATTCTTGGCGATTCTGATGCTAAACCCATGGGGGGTTTGGGTCGTGATACCAATCGGAACTAAGTCCTCAAATGACCCTCCGACGATCAAGTTAGAAAAGAGGAGATTGATGGTGTTGAGAGAATGAGAGAATAAGAATAGAGAACTTAACCTTTGATGTGTCTTAGAAGCCTCCTTATATCCTTTGTCTATCATTTCCTTATCCACTCCGACCTGTCGTGTTGGCTGAAAGTCTATACTCTAACTTGCATTGTTCACGGTGAAGCTGCTTGTTCCGACGTAAAGGGGTTATCGCATTTAATGCTGTAGGAGCCCCATTAATGGTTGATGTGTGGTGCAATAACTCTGCAGGATCTTTGTCTGTTTACGTGGCTGGTTCTCTTCTTGACAAGTGTTTAGATGTCATTGGTTCCTGGTGCAACATTTGGTTCTCAATAGTATTGGGCTTTAGTATTTGAATCGTGAATTGGGCTCTAAGTGGTGGGACAAAAGCTTCTGTGGGCCCATCGTTGTCAAATATCAAAATTGTGATTTATACATGATTCTATATAAAAATTTAATCGAAAAGTGTTTCCAATTCGGGCAAAATATTATCTTGTTACATTTAAATTATTCTATTATGTTTTTGTTAAATATTGAATAGAGTCAGATTATATGTAAAACACATGACATAACAAGCCTTTCAAAACAAGGTTATGCCTTGTAATCCCTCGCTCTAACCAATTTTTGCTGGGTAGGAGAGTCAAATTTAAGATCTTAAAGAAAGCAAATTCATAAGTCTTAAATCTCATCCACCAAGTCAAGCCAAACTAAACTTTTAGAGTTATTTTGTTTACACTTTACCAGTAAGACAATGTGAGCAAATTGCAAATGGAGATGCGGACGACAATGGAGGCAAGAGATGAAAGTAAATAGATTAGTGATGACAAGGAATAGTTTCGAGTGAAGAGGTGACATCAGTGATGGTGGTTGAGGCTAAGGCGTGCCAACCGATGAATGTTGATATAACTTTGCCAACGACAGTTAAATAAAAAAAATAAATTAAAAAAAAGGAGCAAATATGGAGAGTCGTGGACAATCTGAGGCTTTTTGAGGTTATAAAGTTATTTTTGACTACTTACATTAATTTTTATTTTTATTTTTAAAAATTAAAATTGTAAGGACCTCAACTAGCAAATAAATTCAATATAACATATATGTGTTTTGGAAATTAAATTTTTGGTTCCTAAAAGTGAATTTTTGTCAGTAAAAATATTTAAGAACTAATTTTAATCGTTGTGACGATAATCGCTAAAAGATTGTCTTGAAAAGTTAAAAATAAAACTTTTAGCGACAATTTTGAAAATATCACCAATAAATACACTCTTAGAGACAAGATAATTTGCTCTTAAAAAGATTTATTTTTTGAGAGAAAAAATTTAGTCTAAAAAAGATAATAATTTATAAATAATTTCTAATTTTAGTTGTTAAAAATATAATAATGGCACTTTTTATAACAAAAATATTTTTTCCCTAAAAAATAATTTTATCCTTAAATTTTAGTTTCTAAAATCTTAATTTTTTGTAATGATTTTCAATGAGTTAGAGCTTAAAAAAGATTTATCCCTAATTATTTTTAAATGAATTGAATTGTCTTTATTATTGAGAAGCACAATTTTGACTTAAAGTAGATTTGGAAAGGACAAAAATAATTTAAAACAAAATTAGCTGACTTTTTAAGTTTTAACTAAGGCTAAGTTTGGGTATTTTCAAATAATTTAAAAAGTCAAAAAGTTACTCAAAAAGTTAAAAAATTAACACTATTCACTAAAAGTCAACAATTACGGCTGCACAACTCCAAATTCAAATTTTCCTCTAAAAACCAATTTTCACTATTTTTTATTACACATTTTTTCATAAAAAGTCAAAAAGTTAACTCAAACATCCATATTTTCAACCTCAAATTTTTTGTCCAAAAAGACAAAAAGTGCACTTATTTAGTCTTCTCAAACAAGGCCTAATAAGACTTAAATTTAAGAGTTATGATTCATTCCCTTAAAATTCGAGTTTTAATTGAGCTATAGTGTGATGAAAAAAAAAAAAAAGAAAGAAAGAAAAAAAGAAAAAAGATCAAGGTCAAAATATCACATCAAAGTAGAACCTATCTTCTATTAGAGTCATTAGAGCTTTTATATTAGAATTCTAAAACATTTTTATAAATTTAAAACTGTGTTTGTATCATACATTTGGGGCAAGCATTTAAAAAGAAATATATATATGTATATATATATATATATAATATAATTATTTTACACACATTTTTTTTCTTTTTAAATTCTTTCCTAAATTCAGAATTTAAATGCAGTCCAAAATAATCAGTGGTGATACATACCACTAAAAAGGAAGCACTAAGCCAGGTCTAATGAGCTGGCAGTGCAGGAAATAAAAAATAAATAAATAAATAAAGAGCAAAATATCAAATCAATTAAAGTTACAATATTTTTAAAGCTATTAAAACTCATTGTTTTAGTGGTCTTAAATAATTTTTCAAAATAATTGAAGATTGTGACAGTAATAATCTCCACGCGCAAGACGAGGGGGGTTAGCTGACTTGACTTAAAAATTAGGTGGTTTTCCAATTCAACAACGTCAGGGTCTTTCATATACCAATAATGATGGAGACTACTAAAAAATTCAATCATTAATAGTTTTAATGGGTTAAAAAATATAATAAAAAAGAAAACGTAAGAGACAAACATCACATCAAATGGAGAGCCACCTACTTCCTTACTGCTCCTTTTTTTAGTACTTCCAAACATTAATCTTCATAGACCTATGTGGCCCCGCCTCACTTTTGACTTCACTATTTGTGTTATTTTATTTATTTATTGCTTATGTATGTATTAAAAAAATTATTCAATATTTTCAGTGTATCAACTCTCCTTTATTCTGATTTTTTTACTTTAAAGTAATTTATGTGGTCTTCTCTTCCTGTTGTCTTTTGTAATTTTTTTATTCATATATTTTTTATTTTCTCTCTTCTTTTAATTTTAAGTTATTTTTTCTTTTTCTTTTGGACTTATCTCTTGATTACAGATTACATGTTAATTTTTTTTTAATCACAAATTCAATCATATAATGCCCAATTCATTATCATATAATTGTGGGTAAATTGTGAATCTCTAACTTTACTCACATTTTTATTCAAGTTTTCACTCTCTTAAAAACAAAAAACTAATTTCGTCCTTGAACGTCAAGGTCTTCCAGCTCAGCTACCACTTCTAAATGTGAATGGGAAATGAAGTTTCAAAAAAATAATAACAAATTAGTAAAAAAATTTATATAAATTAATAATTAAAATTATAATTTTTTTCATGTATCCGTAATTTTTTTTATTTTATATTTCTGATACTACAGTAGTGTAGTAACCCCAATGTAAATATAATAAAAATAAACAAAAGTATTAATTAATCCATTCCATTCCAGCACAAAAATGGTCCCAAAAAGTACATCCTATCAGTTCATTATGGCTAGCTCTCTCTTTAGCTCACACCACCGATTAATTGGTTTATAATTTGGAAAATTCACGATATAGACCTCTTGAAAGTAGCATATTATATGTATTTTTAATTATATTATTTTTTTATTTAGTTATAATAATATTTTAATTATAATTTATGAAATTTTTAATTATATTTTATATGATGTTTAGTTATAATTTTTTTTTAATTATAAAATACAAATAATATATATCTTTCAAAAAGTGTGCGCCATAACTTTTCCCAAATGAATTTATCATAATAAAAGTAGTGAGAGCCAGAAAAAAGGCCAGCTATTTTCCATCTGTTTTCCCATGAGAAGGTTCCTCCCACAACGTTTTTATGTACTTTTAAGTCGGTAAGATGAGAAATAGATAATTTTAAAAAAAAGGGCAAATTAGAAACACTCCCTCGAAATTTGACAAAAATATAAATTTTCCTTAAAGTTTGAAAAATTATAAATTATCTTTTGAAGGTTAAATTTACATAACAAATTAGGAATGAATCTGTATGAAAATAAAAACCTCAGAGGACAATTTGTTATGAAAATATAAACTTCAGAGGGCGAGATGTAATTTCTCAAATCTTAAGGGAGAATCTGTAATTTCACCAAACCTCGAAAGGGATGTTTGTAATTTGTCCATTAAAAAATAATTTACACTCATTGAATATTGGATATCTTGTCATAAATAGCCATTTCGTCCTCATTCATCTTCTTTGATGAAGACAATTGAGAATTAAAATTGGAATGAGTAATCAAAATTATTTAGACTATGTTTGAATTATAAATTTATATAAGAATTTTAATATATATATATATATATATAAATGAAATATAAATAAAATATAATTATATTTTATATATATATATATATTTTAATTTCATACAAAAATTAATGATGCAAGCACAACCTTAAAACTAATAACTTGTGGTGTAGGAATACTCTCCTAACCATTATAGCCAAGCCACCCCACCACTGCCAAAGTCAACCTAGAGCCCCTTCATCCAAACTGTTAAGAGTCCTAGAATTAATAGAAGCCTCAATAGATGTTTACTAATGGAATTGCACCGCCAGACACTATTTCACTGAAACAAAAATGCAAATTAGTAATTAATAGAAGTTTCAATAGATGTTTACTAATGGAATCTCCCTCACTATTTCACTGAAACAAAATTATGACCAGATTCTTTTTCTCAGATTTTTTTGAGTAGAGTGTTTTTGTAGTGGAGATTGAATTGGCGTAACGTGAATCTAAATATAAAATGAATTTGAGTCATAATTTATTATTTCTATGTAAAATTCAGGATAAAATTTCTAGGATCAGAACATTAATATTATTGAAAATAGATTGAAAGAGAGACAAGAGAAAGAGATTCGGCATCAATAAGCAGTCTCCACCAACCATTCTTGAAGATTAGAAGAAAATATAATAAATTTTACAAGTTTAGTTTAATTATATTCATCTTGTTTTTGGTAAAATTCAAATAATTGAAATTAATACCGATAATATGTAAATATAACAATAAAACAATAAAAAATATACATTACAGTGTAAGAAATATGACAATATTATTTATTTATTTATTTATATGACTAATAATTACAAAGGAAAAAGAGTGAGGTGTTCTGTTAATACACATGACAAAAATGGTATTCAATTTTACGTATTTAGTATTTGTTAATTTACGAGGTATATGAGTGTGTCAAATAAAACCATTTCACTATGTGAGAGAATCATGAAGTGTTTTCTATTGCACAGTCACACATATATTGTGAGAGAAGTGTAGAGAGAGAACAAGTGAGAGAGTTTGTAAATTCTGATTAATTTCACCGGAGAGTAAGGAACCACGATCTACGATTGCATCAATAGATTTGGGTTTGATTTTGTCTAATTTGAGTTTAGATTTTGATTTGTGATTGTGACTAAGGGTTTGGTTTTGATTTTGGGATTTGATTTTGATTTTGGATTCAGAAAAGAAGAACGAAAAGAGAAAATAAATTTGTGGTTGTGGGTTTGATTTTGGGTTTTGATTTTAATTTTGATTATGAGTTTGGGTTTAAAAAAGAACAGAGGACAGGGAGAGGCTTGAGATTTGCTTGACAGGCGAGACTTTGTTCTTGGTGAGTCAAGGTTGAATTTTCCTAAGAAACTGGAGAAATTGAAGAGTGGTGGATGGTGGTTTACCAAGGTCGGTGGTTAGCGGTGGTTGTCGTTATCGTCAATGAACACCCAAGTCGGTGGTTAGCCGTAGTCGCTCGACCATTTCTGATAGGTCGCTTAACTTCAAAGAAAAATGATTTGTAGTCCTTTCTCTTCTCTCTTCTCTCTTCGCTTTCGTTGTTTTGTAAATGCATGAATTTCACACAGGTTTGGGACAATTGGGCCAAAGACTATAACAACCAATACCAATTCATTCGAGCCATTTGGGGGAGGCGAATATTTAAGCTACTTAGCTGAACTATTTTTTTTATAAGTTAAAACAAAAAGGTGATTATCTAAAAGTTGAAAGAAGGGATGTTTTGAACTTTTACTTTTTAGTTATGAGTTTTTAACTTATAATAAAGGGTAATGTTATAGTGTGCAACTTACACCTTACACCTTTTTGTGTTCACTTACATCTTACACTTACACTTTTTTTACCTTGCACTTACACCTTTTGTGTAAGTGGCACATGGTGTGCAACTTATACATTTCATTTATACCTTCCACTTACACTTACACTTACACCTTACACTTACACCTTACACCTTACACTTACACCTTTTGTGGGTTGCACACCTAAGAAAACTCCTATAATAAATTATACCAAACATGTCCCATTATACAATGACTTTTCTTTTCTTTTTTTTTAGCTTAGTTGGCTCCTATTAGACGTTTAAATTTGCCCTAAGCCAAGCGCGTGGTAATTATTCAATTATATCGGAGTATAGGTACATAGTATTTCATAATATTGTAATTAGTAGAGAAGGTGAGTGGGTGAGATATTGTATTGGGTGATTGAGGAACATGAACGGACATAATAAATTATGATTGGTTATGAGTCAGATCGTGGTACTCCGAGAATAGTCTATAATTTTCCCCAAGCGTAGGGCTTGATCACTTGGGCTCGGACTCCGCTGGGTGGGACCTGGGCTTTTATCTTTGAAGATTAAACTTGAGCCTGTGGCCCACGGTTTGGTCAGGCCCAGTTTTATATAAAAAAATTAGGCGAGGAGTATTTAAAATTAGCTAGGGCCAGGGCTGATTTTGCTTAAACAACTAAGCCTCTGTGTTACTAAGGCCCCATTTGAAAACCACATCAGGAAGCCCACAATCACATTTGAGGCCGAACTGCAATTCTGGTCAGTGAGACAAAGCCCAATAAAAAAGCTAAAAGGGTTTCGTGCCATAAGTTTAATTTTAAATCAATAGTCTTAAGTTTTATTCTTTTGGGGTCGAGAGACAAAACAATTTGAAAGGCCGTGTTACCCCCTGCTTATCTGTCTATTTGTTTACTATCCATTTATCTCTACCTATCTGTTCATCTATTTTTTCATATGTCATTCTTCTATTTGCTCACGTGTCACCTATTTATCTATTGGACATGAATTTAAAATAAGGATAAAAAAGGCATAAAAAATACAATTTTTTAAAAATAGGACTTTAGCTTACAACCATCTATTTACATAGGACAAAGCTCCTGTTTGGTATTATTTATAAGTTAGTTTTTATAATTACAAGTTTTAATTATTAACTTGAAAGATTTAAAATAAATTGTAAATCTATTTACTGTAACTTTTCATAATTTGTAGAAAAATTAAATATGTTTGGTTATATAAGTTGTCACGTAATTTTTTTTATTGTTCAAATATTTAAGATATCCTAAAAAGTTACAATTAAAACAAAAGAGATGGGACTCTTTTATTTTATCCATAGGTCCTTAATGCTTTCAAAGCTCAAAAGTTACAAATTGTAACTTACAAAAATTACACTTTTTTTTTTTGGGCATATAAGCAGGAAAAAAGTTCAAATAAACTATATTTTAAAATAACAATTAAATCCATAATTTTTTTAATCAGATAAGGTAAATGAATCAACTTATAAATGATATGAAACTTGCCTTAAATGGGTTAATAGATTTTACTTATGTTTTTTGAACTAATCTTTGTATAAGATCATTCCATAGGACTTTACTATCCCAATTTTTTTAACGTGTGATGGAAAGAAAAGCACAAGTTAAAAAGGGTTGAGTGTAAGACTGTACACATTAATTTTAAAATACAATTTCTAATATTTAAAATACCAATCATGCAAAGTGTAATTTAATATTTATAATACCAAATTATGTCGATGTCTAAGGTAGCCCACAAAATCCAATCAGCAATATATGTCAAATTGTCTTTATCTCAAAGGGGATGGAGATTGTAAGAGAGATATTGTGTGTAAAATGTGCATATTGAATGTTTTTTTTTTTTTATTCAAGAAAATAGATATGCAGATAGGTTACTCCAACATATCTGTCAGGGTGTATTGCCCCTTAGTACCTACAGCATATCTGCAGAGAATCTCACCGCACCTACGTCAGGGCCGAAGCTTAAGCCCCCGCGTACTCCAGGCACTAAGGAGTATGTTTAACCCCAACAAGGGACTATAGAGACTCGAACCCAAGCCTTGAACGAGGGATTCGAAGGTCTTATCTATTGAACCAACCATCTGTTCGTGCATATTGAATGTTTTGACATGCAAATCAGGGCTTGAAAATTTTAAATATGTGATGAAAAAATAAATGACAATGTAAGAGATATATTGTGTACAACACTGGGTCTGAACCCCAGTGACGTGGCGTATTGTTATTGGCCAATTTTCTTTTTTTTTTCTTTTTTTTTTCTTTCCTTTCAATCCCGCAGTGCCACGTGGCACTGGGGTCACTGGGAGTGACATTTACTGGGGTCCGGCGCATTTTTGTGTTGTGTAATAGGTGAGACTTTCTTTGGGTTGTTGTACAATTATTTTAAAAATGAAATTGAGGCTATGATTAATATGAATAGTACTAAAATATGTCGATGTCTAACATGACAGGTAGCCCACCAAATCCAATTAGCAATATTTTCTCAAATTGTCTTTATCTCAAGTTTCAATCCCTTTCACACAATAATTATTTAAAAAGTATATTATTAATAAATGATAAATTAAAAAATTTCTGAGTCACTTCATCACATATTTTAAAAATAAATAATTGGATAAAACACAAATACATCCCTTAAGGTTGGTTAAAAATACGAATTATTCCATATAGTTTTAGAAATTATATTTTACCCTTTTCAATTTTTAATTTATAAAAAATAACATATTTTATTAATAAATTATTGAGTCAATTAATAGTTTTTAATAATATCTTAAATATATTTCGATTAATAACTTTGATAATTTTATTATTACATAAGTGAATATTTAAGAATTTTATTTTTTCTATTAATTATGTTAAATAAAAAATTTCAAAATGAGATATATGTAATTTCTAAAACCATACCACAAGAGACAATCTATACAAAGTTCAACAGCAGTATAGGTAATTTATCCTAAATTATTTAAAGCATACTATTTTAATAATTTAAAGGTCCATCTGAAACCATACAATCAAGAGGGCATCGTTGCTCTTAAAAAGGTTTATGAAAAAAAAGAAGTGAAGTAATATACATGTCAATAATATGATGTACTTCTTCAATTAATTTCTAATTCAAAAGAAATTCACTGGATGGCATAGAAGAAGGTAGAAAGCATAAAGGAAAAGGGAAAGTTTGGGGACTCCGACTTACCCATTTAAAATTTTTTGAGTGAATAATTATGTAGTAGAGATTAATTTGTATAGTGTGAGATTTATGTGAGATCTATGTAAGGCGTGATCAAGAAAAGGGAAAGTCTAGAGACTCAGACTTATTCACTCAGAATTTTTTAGGTAGGTGATTGTGTAGTGGAGATTAATTTATATAGTGTGTGATCTATGTAGGATCCATATAAAATGTGATAGAGATTAATTTTTGAATAATTTTTGAGCTGATAAAAATAAATTTATAATATTATTCTAAAGAAAAATGTAAGTGAAATCTTTTCAAAAATATATTTAAATTTATAATCCAAATAAAGTGTTCCTTAATTTGTATCAGTAACAATTTATAAGAGTAGTTTTATCCTTAAAAAAATGCAACGCATTATGACAAGGACTTCAGTTTCTACTGGTAAAGACTTAATACAGGACGTGAAGAAATAAGGGGATTTTGCCAGAGTTCTCTTTTATACTCCTCTAGTTCCAAAATAATGATATTTTTTTTAAAAAATTAATTTTTTGTGGTAGCATAATTATTTATTTTTTAAAAAAATAAATTTTCAAAAATTACCCTTTGATAATACATTTTTTTTAGAGAATATCAATTGTCATAATTGTACATTTTATATTGTTAATGAATTTAAAAGAAGGTTAAAATAGAAAATTCATATTATTTTAATACTTAATTTTTTAAAAATGATTAATATTTTGAGATAATAAAAAATAAAATAAGGAACTAATATTTTGGGACAGATGGAATAATAAAATTTTAACATATTAAGGATGAGTATAAAATTTGTTTTGTTTTTGTTTTTGTTTTTTTTTTTGTGGAAAAGTTCAATATATATCACTATAATTAAAATATACTTAGTGAGTATTTTAATATTTTAAACTTTAAAATAATATAATTTTGATCTAGATGTCGATTTTTAATAAAATTAGTATTTTTAGAATCCTCTAATCAAGATCTATCAAATAAGATCTATATTAACTATGAAATTCTTAAAAAAAAAATAAAAAAATATCGTTGAAATTGACATAAATAGTAACATGTTACTTTGGTTCATAATATCATTTTATTGTTATAAAAAATAGAATACATACTAGATGAACCAACCAAAAATATACATATACAACATTTTAAAACTTGTATAAAATAAAAATAAAAGTGTTCCTTGTCAAAAGAGTTATATGATATATATATATATATATATATATGCACAACAATATTGTCCAAAAAAAATTTATTTTATCTTTACTCAATTATACGCATCCTCCTTAAAGGGTTTATGAAGTAAAATAAATTAGGATAAATTACAAACACACCCTATAAGGTTTGATTAAAATACGAATCACCTCCTGTGGTTCTAGAAATTACATTCCATCCCCTGAAGTTTCTAATTTCATAATAAATCGTCCATTTTATTAATAAATTATGAAATCAATTAATAGTTTTTAACAATGTTAAAAATATATTTCAATTAATAATTTAAGTAATTTTATTATTGTATAGAAGAGTAATTATGAATTTCATTTTTTAAATTAATTTTGTTAAATAAAAAATTACATCAAAGGCGTATTTGTAATTTTTCAAATCACATGAGATAATTTATACTTTAAGCAAATCTCATAGAGTGAATTTGTAATTTACCCAATAAATTGAGTTATCATTTTTACCAAATAAAAGTCCAATAAAAAATTTTGACTAAATTTTTCAAAAAATAATTCATAATAAAACATCACAAATGAATGTAAATTTAACCAATTTATCCAAATTCAAACAACTAACGTATCTGAGAACATTATGAATACTAGTCCAAACGCGTGCTATGCGTGAAAAAATTAATAAATATTTTTATATAAACTAATATAAATAGTTAGATTTTTATATGTAAGTTATAAAAATAAAAAACTATTGAAACTTATAATTTAAGTTTCACAATTTATGTATCAATTTTTAATTTATCACAACCTTAATCATGTAACTTTCAGCCCATTGTTAGAGTTGTAAATTTAGACGAGTTTGTCAAGTTGGGAATTTTTTAAAAATTAGGTAACATAATTTTTAATTTTGTGAGAACTTATATAAAATTTAAAAATTTGAATAAATTAGAGTTGATTTGAGTAGAGACACCAAATAAGTTAAGCAATCGAAGCAAAGTTGTGTATTTAAATATATAAAATTATTTGCTAATTTATTTATTTTAATAGTACATAAGATTAATTAAAAATTTAATATCAATGAACAAAAACAAAAGCAATATGCTAAAGTTTTTTCAATAGAATTTTTTTTATTATGTTTAAAAAATATACCTTTTAGAAAGGGATCATTGAATAAGTTGATATTAAAAAAAAGTACATTTTATTATGGCATAAATTAATTTTAAAAAGATTTTTTAGAAATTATTTTTAATTTCAAAATTACAATAAAATATTTAAATATAATAAAATTAAATTTCTTACAAAATAAAAGTATCTAGATAAAAAATAAAAAAATAAAATGTGAGAAGAAAATTTAGAATGGTATTCTCATTTGATGTGAAAATAATTCTAGATAACTAATAAATTATCACCTATATCTCTCTTTTTTTTTAAATAAAAAATATATTTAATGAACCATCACTTTTAATAGAAAAATAACATTTATTTTTATTTGTTTTTTCAAAAGTCACTTTTTAGCAATTTGAGCCAAATTTTTTTATTTTATTTTTTATTTTAATATGTTTAATTGACAATTGAGATTAAAAAAATCTACCATGTTTCACAAGTGCTAAAAAAATTTAGATGAGTATTAACGAAAATGTTTGAGAACCACAAAAAACACTCACAGTTGTATCCATAATAATGTGGTATCATATATATTAATTCTTAATTTACTATACACTTAATAACAAGGAACCAACTCCCTTGCCAGATCATTATGGGTGAAAGTGTTATTCTGTAGCATTGCTAGTACAATAAATTATCACGTATAACCCCCATTTCTTATTATATAAAAAATTAAATTTTACCAACCATCACTTTTAATAGAAAAATAATGTTATTTCTATTTGATTCTAGCAAAAGTCATTTATTAACTGTTTAAGTAAAAAAAATTATTTTTTTTTTATTTTAATTTGTTTAATTGACAATGGAGATAAAAATAAAAATAAAAATTAACAAAATCTACCATGTTTGGCAAGTGTTAAAAAAGTTATTCATTTTCTTCATTTTTTGTCTTTTGTTTAAAAAAATATTTGTATTAAAATAATTTATTGTTCAAATCCTTGTAGTTTAGAATGATATAAAAAAATTTATAAAATTTAAAACAAAAATGACAAAAAATAAAAATATACACTTTTAATAGCAATTAATAATTTGAACACGTGTATTTAATAGCATAATATGTTTAGACCAATAATATTATAAGATATCATTATGGCACATGTGAATATTGATTTTATTCTAATTGTAATAATATAATTTAAAGAAGAATTTAAATTTAAAATATTATTTTATAATTTAATAAATGATGTATAAATTAAGAAATGAATATTGATCTTATTCCAATTATTGTAACATAATTTAAGAAAAAATCTAAATTTAAAATTTTATTTTAAGAATATAAAATTTATTTCTAAACCAATCATATTGTGACACATATTAACAAAAATTAAATAAAATAAAAAAAAATTGAGAAAAAAGAAGAAAAATTTACTTGTAAATCCCATCTTAAGGAATGATAATCCATTTAGTCCCAAAGATTTTTTTTATATACCAATTAGTCCCATTGATTTTGGAAAGTTAAATTTAATATATTATTTAAAAATTATATTTACGGTTATACCCTTATTTATATTATATTTCCTTCTTTTTTTTCTTTTGTGCTAAAAAGATAAGATACATAATTTACAAGAATCAAATTTGGAATGAATATTTGTATGAGAATCTTTATTTTTTTATGTCGTAAGTTTTAGGTAAATGTATTGTCACGACCCAAACCCGCCCCTATAGGTTTAGCATCGTAACCGGCCAGTAATCCTTGGATTACCGAAGGCCTCTGAACAGATTAACAAAATTAAGGGGCTAGCGGAAACAAATACATAAATATAATTGTCCAATGAGCTGTGCTGACTTATATGAAACAGAATAATTAAAACTTTATATACATATCCGATAGTCAACCATATGTTATACCCACACACATTACAGTATTTTAAGTACAGCCAACAACATCAAATCAAGTCTTATACATATACAGAACCCAAAGGACTGAACATAGGACTCTTCGGGAATCTCTACGTGAAGCGCAGTGGTTGGCTGACAACAGAAACACAGCACCAGGCAAAAGCCTTCGGGCTTGAACTCTAGAATGTTCACCTATATACATATATATACAAACAGTAAGTTAAAGCACAGTGAATAACATTAAGGTAAAGGGGTTAGTGAATGAAATCCGAACATATCATAAGCGGAAAACAGATCAAAGCATAATCATTCTCATATCAGAACATAATAATGGTACATCCCATAAAACACATCACAAAACATTTTCCGACTAGAGTAATCGGTTCCGGATACCGATTAAACACATATCACCACAATGAAGTAGCTAACGAGATCTCGTAATTACTTGTATGTCATGGACCCGCATTTTCATGCCGTCCCCCATGACTTGGGACTATCTATGGATGCCATAATAGATTTCAAATATAGAATATTCGTTCACGAAAACATATATCATTTCAAAAATCATAGCGTATCACATTTCATTTGGAATATAATTCATATAAACGTATCTTTACGATAACGTTACTCACAGTGGTTCCAGTAAGTGGTCAATCAACTCTCGGACGTTGACCTACAAACACGAAGGCACATAACACAAACGTATCTTATCATTACACATTCATGTGGCCAATACGGCTTAGCTTTCATTACGTTGATTCATAATCAGCTTTCATTACGTTGATTCATGATCATTCTTAACACATTACTTAACACACACACCCTTGCAGCCTCGGAACTTAGTACATTCTTTTCTTAGTGTGTTTCTAATCCATAACCTCATTACTATGGCTTAATTAAGGCTTAGGAATGCCTAAGATGCAATGAGGATGCCAAAACACGCCTTGGAATACTTAGGCAAAATTTTCTAAAAATGAGGTCCACGCTAGAGCGTGGCTTTCCCCGCTCGAGCGAGAATACAGACAATGGAGCTCTGCCGAGCGTGAACTTCCCCGCTCGAGCGGATTATAAAATTCGGCAAAAGTACTGGATGCACGAAATGTTCGCTTGAGCGGCAAATCCTCCGCTCGGGCGGCCTTCAAAAATCTGGGTTTTCCAGAATAGGGTTTTGAGCTCCAAAAGCAATTTCAATGGCAAATTCGTGCATGGCTTGTTCATAAACTTGCAAAACTTATTCATAAATATGAATGTATGATTTTCATCAATTCTTTTTAGTCAAAACCCATGAATTTACCAAAATTAGAACCAAAACTTTCATGCATGTAGAACACACAATTCTTTTCTCCAAAACTCATGAAATTAGTAAATTTGAGCTTATCAACTCCATGCATGTAATTCAAAACATGAATTTCAATGATTAAACATGGTAATTCTAACATGCATGCACCAAATAACTCCCAAAATAAGTTAGATGCTCAAAATCAAACTCAAATGACAACCTCTACATATATATACACATGCAAGTGGAAGTATAGTCAAATCCTCCATCCTCTTCACAACCATATATAAATTACATACAAATGATCCTAACAACTCCATGAATGCATCTTTATAACACAACTTCTTCATGAATTATGGGTTAGATGCTCACCAAAAGCTTTCAATTACACAAGATCCTTGCCAAACTTGAGCTTCTCTAGAAAAAATTTTCACTTCTTTCTTGAATCCACACACTCACTCACTCACTCTTTCTCTCTCTCTCTCTCTCTCTCTCTCTAAAATGGAGTCACACTCTCACTTTAGAATGTATTCTTAGATTTTTGCACTAAGGGGTAAAAGAAATGAGCTCAAAAGGAGTTTAAGGCCCATATATAAAGCTATGATGTCAAAAATGCATTAATTGGATTATTAAGCTAGCCAAACGCAACTTAACGAATCAGACTAAATCAATTTTTAATAAAATTTGCCAAATGATTCTAAAAACTCCAAAAAAACACATTGGTGTAGTCAATTTCGGTTTCGGATGCCGATAAGGCTTTCAATTTTCATATCAAAGCGGAATTCTAAACAGATATTTCTACAAGTGACAGATAGAAAGCCAAACCTCATGCAATTTACATAATAATCTCGTAATTTATTTTTATTCACTTAATTAACATCCTTAATTACTGATTAGCAGCTAATTACGGGTCGGGGTTATTACAGTCTCCCCACCTTAAGAAGTTTGGTCCTTTAAACTCAAGTTATCTTAAAGGAAACAATGTTCAACAGAAATATAATTTCAACTCTTTACAAAACAGAACGTAACCATGTACATAGATTAGGGTTCCTATCAAAACAGAGTCTTATACACACTTAGGTTTTAGTCCAGAACAGATTCAGACACATGTTCATTTCCATATTCTTGTCCAAATCATACACAGATGTCACAATTCTGGCTTAAACATACGTGGTGCATTCATTAGTACTAACAGAGCAGATACAGAACAGATACAGACATGTGATGGTTATGAATAACCAGTTCCATAAAGGAACCTCCGAATCCGAGAATAGAGAACAGATAAGCTGAGCCCCCATGACGGGGCCTCCGATACGATTAATAGAGTGCAGACAGATATAAGTTCCATAAAGGAACCTCCGATACTGGGTAACAACCAACAGATACATTATAGTACCAAGAGTCACACGAATACATATCAGAGATTGGACAATCATTCAGTACACAACATATAGCATTTCAGAAAGCAAAACTTAT
Source organism: Camellia lanceoleosa (assembly GCA_025200525.1). NCBI lineage: Eukaryota > Viridiplantae > Streptophyta > Magnoliopsida > Ericales > Theaceae > Camellia > Camellia lanceoleosa. The sequence goes on along the minus strand of CM045761.1, from coordinate 46,320,048 downwards.
TTCATCACACAGAAAACAAATATAGTGGAACACGACTTTACTAAGTTATTGATCACTTTACTTATATCAAGTACTAATCGGACTACTTAGACTCACACTGTTTCTATTTTCACAAATAATTTTCCGTTGTCAAGTTACAGAGATTTAATTTATTCAATTTCATGACATCCATCTGGTCCTTGTTCAATTTGGTTTTCCATTTGGTAACCCATCACAGTTAGTCCAGGTCATTATGAAGTTATCAGGAATACAAGGTAATTTCGTACGTTGACCCCATAGCAGTAAACGAAATTCTGAAGTAATCACTTATATACTATTCATCAGCCTCAATTCCCACAAATTCAATCGTACTACGTGTCAATACAGAAGCAGTCATACTAATTACATATACTTCCAAATAGTCAGAGTTTCTAATCAAACCAGCCTGTTGTCAACAAATCCCATTAATTTTGAAGTACAGTAACACAAAAGCAATCGTTCTCTAGTCAAACCAGTTCATAGTCATAACGGTAATACCGGATAATTAATCACATGTCATATATACAGTATTCCCATATTCTCCAAGCATAAGTTACCAAATCCCATAATCTCATTCACATGTTTCCAATCGGTTATAGGCATATGGTATAAAGCTATTCATAATCACGTAGTTTGCTGTTGACGGTTCACATTCTTCCTAAGCATTTAAGATTCAAATTTTCCTTCGGTTAGTTCTCTTAGCAACACAGCCCTATCATTCAATCATAAGTAATTCGCAATCCCCCATAATGTAATCAAATCAGATAGTAGCTCTCAACAAAGTTCTCCTCAAATCAGATCAATGGAAGTTCAACCAGGTCATATCAGGTGAAAGTTCTACCCAGTCATATCAAACAGGAATTCAAAGCGTGAGTCATCAAACAGAAGTTCTCTCAGGTAACCAAAGGTTACATCAAACTACGGTTCTATTAGGTCAGATCCGGTAAAAGTTCTATAGTTCATACTCCATTCCCATAGGTGCATAATCAATGGTTCCACAGTTGTTCTAAGTTCATCCGTTCTCAAAATCACATCAGAGTCATGGATCAATAGTTCATGTCAAAGTGTTTCGGGTCATATACAACGTGTTTCTCCCAATAGGTTTATAGGTAAATGCACAGGCATGTAGTTATTCATATCGAGAGGTAAGCATCATAGTCAACATGGCAGCTTCTTGAATAAGTCTTTCATAGGCATACGGTACACAACAGCATATCATATAAAGTTTTTCGGTGGCACACAATAGCAGGTTGTTATGTAGGAGTCCCAAATTGTCGTACAGTCACTAGGGCATAGGTTCATTGGTCTAGTCAAATAGTTTCGTCAGTTTTCAACAATCACAGGTCATAGTTTAAAGTTCACCGTTCGGGGTCTCTACTTAGTCACACAATCCCAGAGTCATAGTCCCCACGGTTAAGTTATCAAACACCTAACATATCAATCATTCTAAGCAAAGGTATGGTCATATATGTACATGTCCAGAGTTTAATAACATTCACAAGTATAGGTAATTGTTAAACATGAGGATTCAAGGTGTCATACATTGAGTTCATATCAGACAGTAGGTTTTCAAAGTGTTCATTAGTCACAGTCTAGCCCTGTCAATTCTTCCAGATTTATAATTCAATATAACATAATTAGTCACTATCAATGTTTTCACTAGCTCCTAAATGAAATAATTTCAGTAAATGAAGTCTTACTTCTTCGGACATCAAGTGGGGAAATTTTCATTGGCTCAAACCGTTTAGTCGCTTATTTAATTCAAATCTTAGCGATACTCTAATAATAATTTTCTTTTTAGCAACCTCGGTTGAGTTCTAAATGATTCCAACAAATGGGTTCCGTCTTAATCAAATAACATGTAACGTAGCTTGTAACAAAACATGGGATGAATTGAGTTCATCAATCAAAATCTTTCAAAGCCTCTAGGGCTGTTACTAACATCTACATAATACAAGGGATGACATTCTTGACAGAACAGAGGAATAACCCTCCCAGAATCGAAGCACACTCATTTATGACCGTCGGTGGCCGACCCGGAATCGGTTAAACAACCCACCTGTACACCAGACCGTCGGTGGGGCCATTCGTACACCAGACCGTCGATGGCAAAGAGATATCTCAACAAAGGTGCTACATAAGCTTAACGTCCCCTAGCACGAAAGGACCTTTCAAGAATGTCATCAAAAGAAGCTAATACTTGATACAGAGTTAATGGATCATCATTCAAGCTAGATCAAATTCTTTTCCGAAACAAAGCAAAGCAAAGCCTCATCAAAACATCGTAATATAGCGTTATTAAAACACCACTTACACATAAACTGTTAACTTCAAGCAGTCCTACTTGTACTAAAGTACTATCCTTAACCAATTAGATTATTTGAGTTTTCTCTTAGGTTTGGAACAGTCTTCTATTTGATGTCCAACTTCTCAAATTTCCATTAATTCGATAACACAGTCCCCGATGATTCTTGCGACATGTGACATACTAGGGTAACTTATTTCTCTTACAACTTTGCCTGGAATTACTCGTCCTTCTTACCACAAAATTCTTAGTTTTCTTCTTTGATTCACTTTTCAATTCCACACTTAACTCTTCCCTTTTGACCTTACCATATAGGGTAGGATTCACAACTTCCACCACGTTCTCTAGTACCTTTTCTACTTTACCTAATCACTCTGATTAAGACTTAATTTCCATTCCATTCATACTTTCTCACCATCTTCTCTTGATGGCGGAAGGGAAGGGTTAAACACAAGAAAATGGTTGACAACACTAGGGTTAATTAATTGACTTAAGTTATAGTACAAAGCACATATCAAGCACAAGTAGACATACACACACAGACATATAAGGACACTGGTAAGATGACCTATCCATTCCCAAGGAATTTACCAAGAATTTCCGATTCGAAGCTACGTTGGCCAAATATGATTCCAATCGGACTTTCGAGGTCATTCGGCAAAGGCATGAGACTCTACGGTTTGAGATACCACATAATAGGTTCCCACCAAAATGTATTATCTTACATATCAAATGGTTCTTCCCGTCCTCAATTACCAAATATTCTCATATTCCAATTTAACATATAACCTATATGGCTTTCATGACTTTCGTTGAAGGTTCTAATTCTGCATGATACTATGATTCCACAAATCAACATACTCGTTTCCACCAATGTACTAGTCAAATATTTTGATTTCTTTATGAAAATAAAAGTTTCAGAGATTTCACCATAATTCTTAACTTTCAGCCTCACTGCTACACTGATTCCATAATCTAGTTTCCCTATAATCATCAAAAGTCCACAATAGTTCTTAATTCTTAGTTTTAGTACATAAACGTACTACACAAACGTATATACATATTCTTGAATGCACAACTTTTTACTTACTTACTAGATGCATGAAACGTAAATCCGTTGTAGACATTCTAATGCTCAATGGACATGCGTGTGAGATATTAACGCGTGCTCTGATACCACTCTGTCACGACCCAAACCCGCCTCTATAGGTTTAGCATCATAACTGGCCAGTAATCCTTGGATTATCGAAGGCCTCTGAACAGATTAGCAAAATTAGGGGGCTAGCGGAAGCAAATACATAAATATAATTGTCCAATGAGCTGTGCTAACTTATATGAAACAGAATAATTAAAACTTTATCTACATATCCGATAGTTAACCATACGTTATACCCACATACATTACAGTATTTTAAGTACAGCCAACAACATCAAATCAAGTCTTATACATATACAGAACCCAAAGGACTGAACATAGGACACTTCGGGAACCTCCACGTGAGGCGCAGTGGTTGGTTGACAATGTAAACACGACGGGCAAAAGCCTTCGGGCTTGAACTCCAGAATGTTCACCTATATACATATATATACAAACAGTGAGCTAAAGCCCAGTGAATAACATTAAGGTAAAGGGGTTAGTGAATGAAATCCGAACATATCATAAGCGGAAAACAGATCAAAGCATAATCATTCTCATATCAGAACATAATAATGGTGCATCCCATAGAACACATCACAGAATGTCTTCCGACTAGAGTAATCGGTTCTGGATACCGATTAAACACATATCACCACAATGAAGTGGCTAACGAGATCTCGTAATTACTTGTATGTCATGGACCCGCATTTTCATGCCGTCAATGAGCTCAAAAGGAGTTTAAGGCCCATATATAAAGCTATGATGTCAAAAATGCATTAATTGGATTATTAAGTTAGCCAAACGCAACTTAACGAATCAGACTAAATCAATTTTTAATAAAATTTTTCATATGATTCTAAAAATTCCAAATAACACATTGGTGTAGTCAATTTCGGTTTCGGATGCCGATAAGGCTTTCAATTTTCATATCAAAACGGAATTCTAAACAGATATTTCTACAAGTGACAGATAGAAAGCCAAACCTCATGTAATTTACATAATAATCCCGTAATTTATTTTATTTACTTAATTAACATTCTTAATTACTGATTAGTAGCTAATTACAAGTCGGGGTTATTACATGTATAATTTCAAACTGTAACACTTAAACGTAACACTCCAATGTACTATTACGAAAAAAATCTTAATGTACTATTTTCAAACGTAACACTCAATATAACACTTTAAAAAAACTTCTTAGTATAACACTGCAATGTAACATACAAAAAAAATCTTAGTATACTTTTTCCAAACTAAACACTAACACTTCAAAAAAAGGATATGAGATTTTTCAAACCATTCCTAAATGATGTGGGATTTTTCAAACGATTCCAAAAGGAGTACAAAAATTCTTTAGTAAGGTTTGAGCAAATGTATAATTTCAAACTATGAGTGTTATGTTTGAAAAAAAATACATTAAGGGGTTTTTTTAGTGTTTTTGTGTGTGTGTTACATTGACTATTACGTTTAGAATTATATTGATTGGAGTATTACGTTTGGGAAAAATACATTAATGAATTTTTTTTTGTGTGTTACATTGGAGTGTTACATTTAGAAAAAATACACTAAAGAGTTTTTTTTTTTTTTGAGTATTACGTTGTTATGTTTGGAAAATATATAATTTTTTAGTGTTTTATATTGAAGTGTTACATTAGAATGTTACGTTTTTGTTCATAATGTGGAATTTGTTCCAAAAGGAGGGAAACCCAAAACCTTTATAGTACGGATTGTCCAAATGTATAATTTTATATTTAGAGAAACCCACTTTCATTTCTAAAAAATTAAATCCAAACATGTAAGTAACTACCATGTTGTGTAATTTCCACTTTAATGGGGCATTTAGATTTATAAGAAAAAAGTAAAGAATTAAATAGTTCACAAGATCATATTTTGAGATTTATTATTACTTCACCTAAAAAAGAATTGCAACTTTTGACCTTAAGAAGATGACAATATTTTACAATTATAGGCTTATTTTGGGAAGTGGGTTAAAAGCCACTTCTCAGCTTTTAACCCACTTCTCTCTCACACAAAAAAGTCAAAAAAATAAAATAAAATAAAAAATAACATTTTAATCATCTTTCCAAAACACTTCGAGATATAGATATAGATATGGAGCTTCATGATTAGATAATGATACGATATGTCAATAATGATATAGTATAACCGTTGTAATAAATATTTGGGAAATATTACGGTAGACACCCCTCAAAGGGTGTACCATATATATTTTAGAGTAATGCTAGGGATACAAATGTTCTACCAAACAAATGATTAAATGTCTCACATAGGTGTGGGGTCTACAATTTTGTAGATTTCATGCCCATATGAGACATTTAGTCATTTATTTGGTAGAAAATTTGAAGCATGTAACATTTTCCTACATTTTATAACTAAAGAAAAAATTAACATAACTATATACATTTTGAATCATAACTAACAAAATAAAAAATTATCATAACTAAATATAATATGAGTCATAATTAAAAAACTCATGATTCATAATTAAAATAATATTATGATTAAAAAAAATTATTTATAACTAAAAAAAATAACATAATTAAGGGGTGCCTACGATATTTTAAAATTTCACTAAATATTTTGTCATCAGAATTTGGATATTGTGCTGAGTGTTCTGTGCCCTATAGTCGGGGTCATTTTAGATCTGCTTACGTAATTTAAATCATTCATGTGGTAGAGTTTATAAAAATAATTATCAATGAAAAAATTATATTGACAAGACACTTACGAGTTTTTTTTAAGAATTGATTTTGTATTATTTTTAAATTTTTTTATAAAAAGATATGTCAGAAAGTGAAGAAAAATTTTAACTTTTTAACTAAATTTGTACGTTGCTAGACCTTAGAGTATCTCTAACGGTACATTAAATTTTTCACCAAATTTAAGTAAAAGTTTCATTTGATATCAAATGCTCAAACATAAGTTTTTGAAGTTTTATTAGAACGTCAGTCGATCGGGTGGACGACTGGGCAGATGTCCGGCCGGTCTATCGGATAGTGTAAATTTTTTACAAATTTTTGATTTGAGGTGGTCATCCAGGGGGTCGACCCAGCGAACTACTAGGCGGACAATCGGGGGATTGACTAGCCAGTGTAATTTTTTCATAAATTTTTGCCATCAGGTAGTCATTTGGTGGTGAAAATCAAACGGTTATAAGTAGTGATTTGATGAAAGATACATTGATTCTTAGTTTGATGAAAGAAAAGTGAAATTCTGAATTTGATACCTATTTGATGAAACTGTTAGAGAAGGAAAATGAGTAATTTTTCATTAAATTCAAATTTGATGATAGATTTGAATAACCATTGGAGATGATCTTAGAGTATCTCTAACAGTGCATCAAATTTTTAACCAAATTTGAGTAAAAGTTTCATTTTATATCAAGTGCTCCAACGGAAGCTTTTGAAATTTCATTAGAATATTGGTCGACTAGGCAGACGATTAGGCTAATGTCCGGCTGATCGACTGGCCAGTATAAATTTTTCACAAATTTTTGCCTTGAGGTGGTCATCTAAGGATCGACCAACTAGTGTAATTTTTCACAAATTTTACCTTAAGGTGGTCATCCAGGGGGACATTTGGTGGTGAAAATCAAACGGTTATGAATAATGATTTGATGAAAAATACATTGGTCCTCAGTTTGATGAAAGAAAAGTAAAATTCTGGATTTTATACCTATTTGATGAAGCTATTGGAGCAGGAAAATGAGTCATTTTTTTTTATCAAATTCAAATTTGATGATAGATTTGAGTAACCATTAGAGACGATCTTAGTAGTCATATAATAAAATTATATTTATTTTAAAAAATATATAATTATTTTTAAAATCATATTTGATGTTAATTTTTTTTTAAATAAAAATATTCTGATTATATAGCTACCAATCAAAACATTTTCATCAATAATCCTTGATAAATATGTATAGAGTGATCCCCATCTCAAGACACAGTACACCCTGCCGTGGTGTACGTCTAAGGACCGATTATTTAATAGTCTTGGAATATTGTTTTAAATTATTTATTAGTTGGCATTTATCAAGTTATTCTCTATGTTAGGACCTTTTGTTGTCAAATTCCATGGATCAAAACCAAGGTTGTAACAAGAGTTCTTTAAGAAGTTGGTTTCCTTCAAAAACAAGATTACTTTGAAGTTCTGCAAGAAGTTGGTTTTTTTTCCCAACTAGGATTGCTTTGGTTTTCTATAAATAGTTAGGTTTCTCCCAAATCTAGGCTATTCATTGATTCATTCATTGAATCTTTCCAGATCTTCTTTTTGGTTCTTAAAGGTTTATATCTAGAGATATTTTGTTATTTTTTCTTTGATATTTTATTGAGTATTCAACTCATGGTTTAAAGAGAGTACATCAAAGGTTTGTTTGTTATACATAAAAGAGAGAGTTGTTCTTCAGTTGTGGATTCTGAAGAATTCGAGCCTGAAGCTTTGGTGGAATCCGGAGTGGCTCATCAGAAAGACAATTCCGTGGTGAAGATGGGGTTGGAAGAGGCACATAGAGGTTGGTTTAATTAGGCGTTGTGGATTCGCTAGATAATTGAGAGTGATACCTGTGTAATTTCTTTAAATCTTCTTAGTGGATTGTCTTGTGGCAGTTGCCCGTGGTTTTTTTATCACAATTGGAAGGTGTCCAATTGTGGTTTTTCCACGTAAAATCTTTGTGTCTCTTTCTCTTGATTGTTTGATTGGGATTGTTATATTTTGCTTAAAATTGGTACATAATGACAAATCAATATCTAGGGTTTCTAGATTTTTCAATTGGTATCAGAGCGGGTCGTTCTATTTTTGTTTTTAAAAAAAAAAAAAAAATTTCTTTTAGAACGCTCTATTTTTTTTAAAAAAAAATCTTTTAGAACGAGATCTTGTTTGATTTGTGATAATGGATACAATTCGTGAGGGAAATTCTATGGTTCGACCACCCCTACTTGACGGATCTAATTATTCTTTTTGGAAAGCATGGATGAGATCTTTTTTAAAATCTATTGATGAAAAAGTTTGGCAATCCGTCATGAATGGGTGGACTGAACCAACGATTACCATTGATGGAGTAACTTTCCCCAAACCAATTGATAAGTAGGATACAATTGATTACCAAAATAGTAGCTGGAATAGTAAAGCTATCAATTCTCTCTTTTGCGCTGTCACACCTAAAGAGTTTAGTCGTGTAACGCCCTCAAAATAATGACAATAAACCCATCAATCGAACATGCATCAACATAATAAAAGTCCACCTTCTTCTATTTAACTGAACTGTTCTATACAAAAGTATTACATGTAAACAATAAAAGCGAGTGCCTTAAAGGCTTACAACTTTCCAAGTTAACACTTGGTTACAATCAAGAGAGCTCTAGCTCAATACACGTAAAGCCCTTGGCTTGAAGTTACATGTAACACATCAAAAGTAAATAGAAGTCAAAAAGTCCATCCGCCACTAGCCTCCTAAGCTAAGTCCTTGGAGGTGGCATCTTTATACGAAAATGATGTTCCCATATAAGGTGAGCCACAGCCCAGTAGAAATATGCTAAACCAGTTATGAATAATGACTAAAAGATTAACAGTTGATAGATGGTCAACACTTTTACATTCTTTCATAACACATTACAATTCCAAGACTTTCGTGTCTATATTCAATTCACTCTCCATTTTCATTAAATTCTCAATTTATAACTCATGGCTCAGAACCTGGCCACACAACTCATATGAGACAATAATTCATATTAACCACTTACAACTTCATTACTTCCACAGATATGCATACTAACTATATCACATTCCCAAGACAAGCATACGAGCTCTATCTACGGAGTCCATCCCCTATCTTCTCCCAAACAACATCCGGTTTAGAGGTACATCCCCTATCTTCCCCTAAACCATGAGTACATCCCCTATCTTCTCCAACACAACACAATGCATATAAACAACAATTATACACATCACAAATCAATACATAACGTTAATGTATTCTTCAACTGTCATACTCAATGACACATTTCAATGATTGGTTTTAATTTACCTAATCATCATGCATTGTCTACAACAATCAAGACTATCCTCCACCGATAGCCCAAAGCGGATATTTCTAAGCGAGAAAATAAATGCGCAATGGATATATAATCAACATCTCAATTCCACAATTAATTATCCCAATTAATTAAACAATATAATTATAGCATTTTCCATAATTAACATTCAACCCCTAAGGTTCCATTTTCATCAATGATTCCACATTAATCTCATTTCTATGTACCGACCGTACATATAGGCTTGTTTAAAACAAAACCCCAAACTTTTATAAAATTGCATAAAAGCCCCAAACTTTCTCAAAATTACACAACTATCCCCAACACATCAAAATGTCAAAATTCAAAGACAGAATCCATAAAGAGGAGTAGGATATCCCTACCTCAAAGTTTAAGCCCAAAAGGAGATGAAGACCCAAAGATCAAAATGCTCCAAACACCGACTTTTTCAGATTAGATCGAAGCCCCCGACGACCTCTACCTTTTTAACAAAGCAAGAAGGGTAGGAAATGATCCTAGATAGATCAATCCTTAGAGAGAATATAAAGTTAGAGAGAGAAGCTCTCAGATCTTGACGATTAGATCAAAAGTTTATAAAAAATCTAACTTAAATTAATTTGTCGGCCGATATAAATAGGCTCGCTCGGCGAATACTTGGTCGCCGGCGACCGGAACCTGAAAACCTCGCTCGAGCCAAGAAGGTCTCGCTCGAGCCAACAACTTCAGGCTCGCTCGGCGAAGAAAATCTCGCTCGAGCGAGGGCTCGACCGCCAGTCTGCAACTAGGCGACGCTCGGCGGCGAACCGCTTCCGGCGAAGATCCGAACAGATCGCTCGGCGAAGAACACCGCTCGAGCGAAATCATGGTGTTCAGTCGATGCAGACGATCGCTCGCTCGCTTCGGCGAAGCCACTCGCTCGACCCACCGCACAAAACTCAACTCTCGCTCGGCGACCAACTCGCTCGAGCGAAGGACAAAATTTCAGGCGGAACCCTTGGCTCCCAAACACAACCAACCTGAAACAAACCTGCCCAACACATCCTATAACTCAAATACAATATATGAAAGGACGTAAACAGGACAACAATCCACTACCAACATCCACGGACACATGTCCGGATCACTATACAACAAGGGGTAAACCCGGGATCGCTATAACCTCCCTCCCTTAAAGAATTTCGTCCCCGAAATTAAAAACAAGTTTTTGAAAAGCAAGCCTTTTTCTCCATTCTGAACAATGTCATAACACAACATTTAACAATTCGACCCATTACCGGTCATCCATCTCTTATCAAGAGGCATATCACAATATATTTTTAAAGTGCATCTATAACATGCGTTTCTTGTTCCATTTTCCAACCATTCTCAATATACATGGTTTCACAAATCATATCATAACAAAATTTCATGATACATCTCCAATTCTATAATATAGCCAACACATGCAACATTATAATCAATTCTCACATTAAGGCAAGTTTTACACTACTTCCTTAAATCAAAACATATACCATGTTTTACAACTTAAGACACATACAATGTTCTTAAAGTTCAACAAAATTACAAGTTCTCATTACATGATTACAAATCAACAAACAAGTCCGGATATTTCTCGCGGACTTCCAACTCACGTTCCCAAGTGGCTTCCTCCACCCCGTGATGTTTCCACAAAACCTTAACCAAAGGAATGGTCTTACCACGCAGGACTTGATCCCGCCTATCCAAGACCCGAACCGGTCTCTCCTCATACGAGGCATCCTCATCTACCTCCAAATCGGTCCAATCCAACACGTGTGATGGATCCGCTCATACTTCGAAGCATACTCACATGAAACACGTCATGAACCCCGGGACAACTGTGGCGGCAAAGCTAAGCGGTAAGCAACCTCGCCAATCCTCTCAAGGATCTCGAAAGGTCCAATAAACCGAGGGATAACTTTCCTCTCTTCCCAAACCTCATCAATCGCCTAGGTGATATCTTGAAAGACATGATCACTGTCTCAAACACCAACGGTCTCCTCCTACTCAAGATAAGATTTCGACGACTGGTCAGAACAAGCCTCCTACGGATAAGCTCAACTTTCTTCGTCTCTCCTAACCAACTCCGGACCCAACAAAGGTGTATCACCCACCTCGCCCAACACCTGTGGTGACCTACAAGGTCGGCCATACAAGGCCTCAAGCGGTGCCATACCGATGCTAGAGATAAGCTGTTGTTATAGGCAAACTCAACCAATGGCAAGTGCCTTTCCCACGCCCCATGAAATCAAGGACACAACCGAAGCATATCCTCAAGGATCTGAATAGTGCGCCGATGCCGCCGGTCACCGAGGGTGATAAGTATTAAAGGTCAATTTAGTGCCCAAAGCACTCTGCAAACTCGCCACAACCTAGCAAGAAACGAGGATCTCTATCTGAGGCGATCGTCCTTTGGGACCCGTGCAATCTCACTATGTCCGGATATACAAGTCGGCAAGATGATCTACCGAATCTCTCACGCCGATAGGAATGAAGTCCCCCGACTTCGCCAACCGGTCTACAACCACGCAAATAGCACCACTACACCGCTGAGTCCTCGGAAGACCTACAACGAAGTACATAGTGACATGCTCCCACTTCCACTCGGCAATAGGCAAGGGTTGCAACAAACCCCGGCCTCGATGCTCGGCCTTCACTTGGCGACAAGTAAGGCACTTAGACACAAGATCGCCACATCTTCATGCCCCGCCACCAAAAGCGGCGACTCAAATCGATACATCTTAGTACCTCCGGATGCCTTGCAAAGCGCGAATGGTGAAACTCTCGAGTACCTCCTCTCGGCAAGACTCCGGTACACACAAGCGGTCTCGGTATCTCACGCTCAAGTCGGGATACACCGTCAAACCCTTCTCAACTTTCCCACTGGGGATCTTCTCTCTGAGGGGTTCTACCTCAAGGTCACCTCTCTGTGCCCCTAACACTCGAGTCACAAGTGTGACAAGAACAACGAGAAAACAAGGCCAGACCTCAGCGGATTCGCCGAAGCAAATCAAACTCGCCAAGTGCCCCAACATCTCCCACTCGGATGGCTACACAAGCTACATCACTAATGGATTTCCTACTAAGAGCATCGGCCACAACATTGGCCTTCCACAGGTGATAATGCAACTCGAAGTCGTAATCCTCAATGAACTCCATCCACCTCCTCCGCCTCAAGTTCAAGTCTTTTAGGAAAACAGATACTTCAGACTCTTATGATCCGAGAACACCTCGAATCTCTCACCATAAAGGTAGTGCCTCCAGATTTTCAAGGCAAAGATCCTGACCGCTAACTCTAGGTCGTGTGTAGGGTAATTCTTCGTGTATTTTTAAGCGGCGTGAGCCATAAGCTACCACTTTCCTCCTGCATCAACACACAACCCAAACCCTCTCGTGAGGCATCACAATAGATCGCATAACCCAACCCTCTCCTAATAATCAAGACTGGAGCGGTGGTCAATCTAACTTTCAACTCCTAAAACGACTTTTCACAAGTCTCACTCCATACAAATTTGACTTCTTTCCGAGTCAACCTAGTCAATGGCGAAGCTAACCTGGAGAAATCTTTCACGAACCGACGGTAATACCCAGCCAATCCTTAAAATCGGATCTCAAACACACTCTTAGGTCAGGCCCAATCTTGCCTTGCCTCGTCTTGATGTATCAACTGACACCCCTTCCCCGGATACCACATGGCCTAAGAACTTGACTTCTTTTAGCCAGAACTCGCACTTCTCAAACTTGGCATACAGCCTATGGGCTCTAAGCAATTCAAGCACCACTCTCAAGTGTTCCTCGTGCTCTTTCTCTGAGGGTGAATAGATAAGAATGTCGTCCACAAAAACGACCACAAAACGATCCAAGAATTCCCGGAAGATCCGGTTCATCAAGTCCATAAAGACTGCCGGTGCATTGGTGAGCCCAAATGGCATCACCAGAAATTCATAATGGCCATACCGCGTACGGAATGCCGTCTTCGGAATATCCTCCTCTCTGACCCTCAACTGGTGGTAACCCGATCTCAAATCTATCTTAGAGAAACAACGGAACCCTTCAAGGGTCAAACAAATCATCTATACGGGCATAGGGTATTTATTCTTAGCGTCCGATTCAACTTCCTAGTAGTCGATACACAACCTCAAGGCACCGCTTTCTTTTTTAGCAAAGAGGGCGGTGCTCTATGGCGATACACTAGGGCGAACGAAGCCCTTATCTAGCAATTCTTGGAGCTGAACTTTCAACTCAATCAACTCTGCCGGTGCAAAACGATAAGGTGCCATAGAAATCGGCGCCGTGCCGGGCACTAAATCAATAGAGAACTCTATCTCTCGGTGGGGTGGCAAATTAACAAGATCCTCGGGAAAGACGTCCGAGTACTCACAAACTACCCTTGGCAACTCAATCTGGGTCTCATCACACTCACCATTCTCAAAACTAGCAAGTAGACTACTAAGCTCATTCCGCCTTTGCGGACCGCACTGTGGGCACAACACTACCAACTCGGTCTCCTAAGAAATGGAAAAACTCCCGCTCACATGCTGACAAGTAACCCTCTGCGGTAGCAATCAATAACAGCCGGTATGACGATAACCATCCATACCCAAAATAACATCAAAGCCCTTCATGGGCATAACTACAAATGGAAAGGGAAGTCGATGATCGTCGACCTCTATATCACAACCTCTACATCCGCGTGCCTCAAAATTAACTCACCCCAATAGGTGACACAACGCAAATAGGAGATGCTAAAAGTGCTAACTCGGTTCCAACACGATGCAAATGCAAAGCAGATACAAAAGAATGAGATGCACCGTGTCAATCAACACTCTAGCAACCGAGTTGCAAAACAAAAAGTACCTCTCACTACCGATGGAGTTGGTACCAAATCTGTGCACAAAACATACCATACAGCCATGGGACCTGGTCCACACTGCTCACCCCCGGGAGCATATGGCCTTTATCTTGATTGGGATAATGGCTCGATTGGCCCTCGAGGCAGATCGAGCTGGTGGTGAAATCCTGCGTCTGCCTAGAACCAGACGCTCTGAAGTGGCACTCAAGCGTGGCGAGAACCTCTTCAGCCCAGTGCCTGGCGATAACAGGACAAGGGCCGCAGACTCTCGACCTGTGGCTTTGGTGAAGAAGATGCACCTTGACCTCCGCCTTCAATGGCAACAAGCTGAAGCCTTGTGACCCGGCTGGCCACACTTGTAACAAGTAAACTCTCCTTGCCCCTCCCGGAGCCTGCACTCGGTACTGGGAAAGTCGACCTAGGAACTCCTCGAGAGGCTGGCCGAGGGTTATAATTCCTCATCTCCTACTATCGCCTGTCCATCCCGACCTCTTGGAGCCTTCGCCCTTCATCCTCTTCTCAGATCATAATCTCAAGATGAGCCGCAGATCATCCGCCGCCCATAATCCCAAACATAGACCCCAAATTCTCAACTTGAGGCCACGCCTCAACTTCTTCTCAAACTCAATGCAACGGCGTTCCTCGACGCCACTAACTCAGTGCAAACTCGACAAACTAGTGAATGAGGCCTCAAACTCGGCCATCGATAAAGCATCTGCTGAGCTGGCGAGAACCGACCTCTCAACTTCTCTGAGCAATGGAGACAAGAACTTTTCTGGCGTCAACAAAAGCCTTCCAAGTACCTCCAATACGACCCTTGGTGAACTTCCACCATCGACCGCATCCCTTTCGGCTAGAAAGATGCCAAGGTCACTTTCAAGATGCCTTCGATGCCTAGCATCTCAAACGTCTTCGTTGTCTGTTCGAGCCATTCATCGGCTTTAAGCGGCTCTTTTGGATCACCCACAAATTCATCCGGATTAGACCGAAAGAACTCCCTCTTCAGAAAAGAAGGTCCTGCATCTGCAACAACAACTCGAGCTCGATTCTCGGCTCGAGAATACCCACCAACTCCTGAGCGCCTGCTATCTCGGGCTAAGCAGCGCCCATAGCTTTCTCATCGCTCGGCCACATTGGCTCGACCAACCCCTTCCCGAAGCTGCCGGAATCTCATCCGGTAAAGGCATATCTGCCTCCTAGGCCTACCACGCCTTCCACCTCTTCCTCGCCCCGACATCCTAATAAAGGTAACCTAACGCGTTAGCACATTTATAAACGTGCCATAACTAAACACTCGCGTCCTAAAACATGGACCACAATAATTCACTCCACGTAAGCACATAAACACATAAGCACTTACGAATTTCATTTCTTGATAATGATAGTCCCGAGGCGTTACCAGAGTTCCTGTGAGAAACGGCATTGATCAAGTGCCTTTCCAACAAGACTCCCAGAAACCCAAGGATCCAATCAACATCCTAGAAATTTAAATCCCATACCCAAATAATCACATAAGCATGTTATCAATTAAACACATAGCATATGACACTACACTAAGTCTCTATCAAGCGAGACAAACCCATTGTGATCCTAATCACTTCCCACGTACCCAAAGTATTCGAACCCGGTACGCTCTGATACCAAGTTGTAACGCCCTCAAAATAATGACAATAAATCCATCAATCGAACATGCATCAACATAATAAAAGTCCACCTTCTTCTATTTAACTGAACTGTTCTGTACAAAAGTATTACATGTAAACAATAAAAGCGGGTGCCTTAAAGGCTTACAACTTTCCAAGTTAACACTTGGTTACAATCAAGAGAGCTCTAGCTCAATACACGTAAAGCCCTTGGCTTGAAGTTACATGTAACACATCAAAAGTAAATAGAAGTCAAAAAGTCCATCCGCCACTAGCCTCCTAAGCTAAGTCCTTGGAGGTGGCATGCTGCCTGTACCTGAAAATGATGTTCCCATATAGGGTGAGCCACAGCCCAGTAGAAATATACTAAACCAGTTATGAATAATGACTAAAAGATTAACAGTTGATAGATGGTCAACACTTTTACATTCTTTCATAACACATTACAATTCCAAGACTTTCGTGTCTATATTCAATTCACTCTCCATTTTCATTAAATTCTCAATTTATAACTCATGGCTCAGAACCTGGCCACACAACTCATATGAGACAATAACTCATATTAACCACTTACAACTTCATTACTTCCACAGATATGCATACTAGCTATATCACATTCCCAAGACAAGCATATGAGCTCTATCCACGGAGTCCATCCCCTATCTTCTCCCAAACAACATCCGGTTTAGAGGTACATCCCCTATCTTCCCCTAAACCGCGGAGTACATCCCCTATCTTCTCCAACACAACACAATGCATATAAACAACAATTATACACATCACAAATCAATACATAACGTTAATGTATTCTTCAACTGTCATACTCAATGACACATTTCAATGATTGGTTTTAATTTACCTAATCATCATGCATTGTCTACAACAATCAAGACTATCCTCCACCGATAGCCCAAAGCAGATATTTCTAAACAGAAAATAAATGCGCAATGGATATATAATCAACATCTCAATTCCACAATTAATTATCCCAATTAATTAAACAATATAATTATAGCATTTTCCATAATTAACATTCAACCCCTAAGGTTCCATTTTCATCAATGATTCCACATTAATCTCATTTCTATGTACCGACCGTACATATAGGCTTGTTTAAAACAAAACCCCAAACTTTTATAAAATTGCATAAAAGCCCCAAACTTTCTCAAAATTACACAACTATCCCCAACACATCAAAATGTCAAAATGCAAAGACAGAATCCATAAAGAGGAGTAGGATATCCCTACCTCAAAGTTTAAGCCCAAAAGGAGATGAAGACCCAAAGATCAAAATGCTCCAAACAGGCCGATTTTTCAGATTAGATCGAAGCCCCCGACGACCTCTACCTTTTTAACAAAGCAAGAAGGGTAGGAAATGATCCTAGATAGATCAATCCTTAGAGAGAATATAAAGTTAGAGAGAGAAGCTCTCAGATCTTGACGATTAGATCAAAAGTTTATAAAAAATCTAACTTAAAATTATTGCCGAATCGATATAAATAGGCTCGCTCGGCGAATACTTGGTCGCCGAGCGACTGCAACTGAAAAACCCTCGCTCGAGCCAAGAAGGTCTCGCCGAGCCAACAACTCGAAGCTCGCCGGCGAAGAAAATCTCGCCGAGCCGAGCTCGACCGCCAGTTCTGCAACTAGATGCACGCTCGGCGGCGAACCGCCGCTTCGGCGAAGATCAACCAGATCGCTCGGCGAAGAACAGCTCGCCGAGCGAAATCATGGTGTTCAGTCCAGACAGACGTTAGCTGCTCGCCGCTCGGCGAAGCCACTCGACCCACCAGACACAAAACTCAACTCTCGCCGGCGACCAACTCTCGCCGGCGAAGGACAAAAATTTCGGCAAAGAACCCTTGGCTCCCAAACACAACCAACCTGAAACAAACCTGCCCAACACATCCTATAACTCAAATACAATATATGAAAGGACGTAAACAGGACAACAATCCACTACCAACATCCACGGACACATGTCCGGATCACTATACAACAAGGGGTAAACCCGGGATCGCTATAAGTCGTATCTATAATTGTGAAGTCGCAAAAGAGGCTTGGGATATCTTACAAACTATTCATGAGGGCACTCCTTCTGTTAAACAATCAAAAATTCAAAGGCTCACATCTAGTTTCGAAAACCTTTCTATGAAAGATAGTGAGACCATTGATGAATTTTATGAAAAGTTGAGTGACATTGTAAATTCCAGCTTCAATTTAGGTGAAAAAATACCAGAATCCAAAGTTGTGGGAAAAATTTTGAGATCCTTGCCCGATCGGTTCCAACCAAAAGTTATAGCTATTGAGGATGCTCAAGATGTTGACAACCTCAAGCTAGATCAGTTGGTTGGAAATGTTCAAACTTATGAGGCACATAGAAATTTCAAAAAGAAACAAAAAGATATTGCTTTTAGAAGTGCTCATAAAGTGGTTGAGGATTCTGAGGAGGATTGTGAGATAGATTCCAAGATTATGGCTGCTTTTGTTAAACAATTAAAAAAATCTTTTTTGAATAAAAATCCTAATCTTTTGGAATCTACTCATACTCATAAATCCAAAGGCAAAGATAAAGTCAAAATTAATTCTATAGCCAAGAAGGAGAAAGGAAAGATACAAGGGAACTCTGAAAGTGTCCAATGCTATGAATGCCAAGGATTTGGCCACTTTGCTTTAGAATGCCCCACTCGTTTGAGGAAGAAGAAAGCCTTCGCCATCACTTGGGATGATGAATCAGAATCTAATGGAGATGAAAGTGACAACGAAGATCAAAGTGAAAAGGGACATAAACAATTCCTTACTTTCACGGCGGCTTCTGAAGCTGAAGGACGAACAGAGTCTTTGAAGAGGTCAGTTGAGAATACCACTGATGATGAATCCTCGGAGAGTGATCATGAAGAACTTGAGCAAGCCTATGAAAAGTTGTATAAGGAGTCTCTTAATTTATTCAAATTGAATGACAAACTCACAAAGAAACTCAAAGCATGTGAATATGAGAATGTCAAACTTAAGAAGGAGATTTCCGAGGCTATGATCAATGCCATCAAGATAGTTGATGATCAACAAGTTCTTTGTGCAAAACTGTTGACTTGTGAGACAGAGAGGAATGAGCTACAAGAAACCCATACCATGTATGAAGAAAAGATTGAATCTCTCGAGATGTCACAAGTTGCTTTGGAAGAACTAATGATCAAGAAAGAGGAAGAGCTAAAGTGTGCTATGGTTACCATTGGTCTTTGAAACAAAGGATCAAAGACTTTGGAGGATATCATTGGGTCTCAACAAATCTGTTCTGACAAGAGTGGCATTGGCTTTGGAGGTAAGAAAAAGCAACAACAGAGTGCATCTACATCTCATGATACAAGAACTCAGGGAAAAGGAGGACAAAAGATTCAATATGAGGATAGACTTCTCAAACTTCCTAGAGTTGGTAAGGTAAAAGAAAAGAAGGTACACCCTGTTTTTATTTGTCATCATTGTGGTATGCATGGTCATATTCGCCCTTATTGTTATAAGTTGCATGGGAGAGTGTCTCAAAAGGGTAGAAATTCGAATTCTTTTTGGGTTAGTAGACAACCTTACATGTCCAGGCGGAATACTAAGATTCATGAGGGTGTTCACAACACCACAACTTTTACCAAGACCGCTAGATCTAATTTTGTTAAGACCAAAAAGATTTGGGTAAGAAAACTTGACTTGTGTTAATGTGTTTTCTCTTTTTAGTTTTTTTGGGTCTCTGTGTGTTTTTTTTAATGGGAAAAAAAGTGTGCGTGTTTGTTTTTTTTTTTTGTTTTTTTTGTTGTCTTGCTTTGGTTAAGAAAAAAATTTAAAAAAAAAAAAAAAAAAAAACCGAAAAGATTTTCTTGTATGGTTTTGCAGACTTGAAATTTTTGAGTGGTCCTTGGTGCATATTGGAATTGATGAGAATATCCATTACATGTTAATATATGTGTGCTTTCTGTGGTCATTACTCATTTTGGAATGTGTGTTCTTTGATTAGTATGTCTCATTCTGTACACACTTTTGGATTAGCAAATTTTGGAGTCTTCCGCCTTAGTAATTATTTTTTTTCATGGACTTCTGGCATTGTATCTTTTGCTTTTCTAGAGGAATTGACCTATACTAGCATATCATGGGTGATGTTGAGTCTCTTAACCATCTTCCATCTTTTTGCATCTCCACGGCTTTCCCCTCTGTTCTTTGTAGTCCAGGCATAAGGAAAAGGCTACCTCAGAGTCACCAACCAGGCCATCCTTATTATATCCATGCTTCTCTGGTTCGGTTTCCATACTCTTGAGCGTGTCAGCCGCCAATGAGTGTGGAAAAGAAAGAAAGAAAAAAAAGTGTAAAAGAAAAGAAAAAAAAAATGTGCAAAAGAAAGAAAAGAAAAAGATGTGAAAAAAAAAAGGGAAAAATAAAGGATTCATTGATTGAGGGGGAGCCTCTGCCTTTACTCACCAAATACCCCTTGATTCCTAGTGGTTTGACTTTCCTTTGTTGTGCTTAGATTCTCTTGTCGGAGGTTCAACTTTCAGATCACTACTAGGATTGAATCTAGTGTTTGTCGAACTCCAAGAGTCACACACACACTTTTATCATGGGATCTATGCTTTTCACATAATGCATCACTTTCTTCTATGAGGAATTTTCTAGAGGCTGTGCATATTGTGTTTTCAAGTAATTGTGCTTCTTGGATAGTCTTGTGTGTATTAAGGTACTAATCTGAAATTCCTTACTTGCTCTACCATATTATTTTTTGTCTTTTTCTTCTTGTTCACTGTTTTCAGTGTTTGTGGTTGTTTTTTAATGAGGGGGAGTTTGGTTGATGGTACAGTGTTTTTACTTTTGCTTATATCCTTCTTTGGTACAGTTGGATTGTTACTATTTTGTTTATGGATTGATTTATATTTTGTTTATTTAATCCAGTTCCACATATTTTGGTTGGCTTGTGTGTGGTTATTTTATTTCAGGATAATTGTTCAAGAGCATGGATTTGAGTGTTGGTTCATAGTTGGTGGTGCTGCTTGAGAGATTTTGTTAGGAAAATTGTTTTAGATTGGTTTTATCTAGGATTTGACAAAGAGGGAGATTGTTAGGACCTTTTGTTGTCAAATTCCATGGATCAAAACCAAGGTTGTAACAAGAGTTCTTTAAGAAGTTGGTTTCCTTCAAAAACAGGATTACTTTGGAGTTCTGCAAGAAGTTAGTTTTCTACAAGAAGTTGGTTTTCTTTCCCAACTAGGATTGCTTTGGTTTTCTATAAGTAGTTGGGTTTCTCCCAAATCTAGGCTATTCATTGATTCATTCATTGAATCTTTTCAAATCATCTTTTTGGTTCTTAAAGGTCTATATTTGGAGATATTTTGTTATTTTTTCTTTGATGTTTTATTGAGTATTCAACTCATGGTTTAAAGAGAGTACATCAAAGGTTTGTTTGTTATACATAAAAGAGAGAGTTGTTCTTCAGTTGTGGATTCTGAAGAATTCGAGCCTGAAGCTTTGGTGGAATCCGGAGTGGCTCATCAGAAAGACAATTCTGTGGTGAAGATGAGGTTGGAAGAGGCACATAGAGGTTGGTTCAATTAGGCGTTGTGGATTCGCTAGATAATTGAGAGTGATACCTGTGTAATTCCTATAAATCTTCTTAGTGGATTGTCTTGTGACAGTTGCCCGTTGTTTTTTTATCACAATTGGAAGGTGTCCAATTGTGATTTTTCCACATAAAATCTTTGTGTCTCTTTCTCTTGATTGTTTGATTGGGATTGTTATATTTTGCTTAAAATTGGTACATAATCACAAATCAACATCTAGGGTTTCTAGATTTTTCACTCTAAAAATACAACAAAATGTATTAGATTTTATTTATTTTGACCAATTAATTTTAATTTAGAACACCACATGAGTCCTAGGAGCCAAAAATAGTTTCTTACAATCGGACTTATTTAGCGTTTGCAGTGATGTTTCTTTCTCTTTCACTTAAACTCGTTTGGGAAAAGATTTTCTTTTAATTAAAAAATAAAAATGTCAAAGAATAAGCATGTTTGGCATGTATTTGAAAATTTTGACTTAGAAATGGCTTGTTTCTAGTTGAAATTTAAATTAGATTAGATAGTTGAGATCTCTGATCGATAAGAGCCATTAAACGAAATATTCTTATCGGTCAAAGTCTTTAAACAAATTTAATTGGGTCATATTTTCATAGACTCTTACCTGTAAGAGTCTTTCATTTAATGACTCTTATCAATTAGAGATCTCAACTATTTAGCCTAATTTAATTTTTAACTGGAGATAAGCCAAATCATTTTGGCTTATACCAATGTAAAAAGACAAATGTAGTCTTATATTAAAACAATAATAATAATAATAAAACTAAAATATGACATCAGAATTTTTATACTACTAAAAATGTGACAATAACAATTATTGTCAAACATATTAATTTTTTTCAATTCATAAAAAAATCAAAAAATTAAAAAATACTTAAAAAAAGGCTCCTCATTACATCCTTTTGCTCTCTTCTACCAAAGCAGAAATCGTTTCCCACAAAAATATAAATAAATAAATAAATAAAGCTAAGGCTAAGGTACGAGCCCAATCAAAATATTCATCAGATTATTTACCATTGTTACATTTTTTTTCTTTATCATTTAGCAAGAAAAAACATATCAGGACTGGCATGAAGTGCAAATTATTTTTTGAAAACGCTCGTGAAACATTCCTCTTTAATTTTGGGTAATAGGAGAGGTTTAATATTTTTTTTTATTAGTTAAGATCCTTCGATAATATTATTAGAGAACTGTGAAAAACTAAAAATTTCTCTGTGAAAATATTGAGAGACCCCAACTATTATGAAAATGTTGCATGCTATTTATCTTATAAAATTCTAAGAGACTTTAAACTAAAAATCTCTTGTTTTTTAAAATTTTTTTTTTGTCTTCTTTGTGCAGATTTTAAAAATATTTCAAAAACATTTCATTTTAGGTTGTACTATATAAAAAGATTATAAAAATAAAAAAAATTGAAAAAAATCTACTAATGATAAATTTTTTAAAAATAAAATGTTTTTTTTTTCTAAAATTTTTATGTCTTTATTAAAGTTATAACTATACTTCTCAAATCATTCTATACTAAACAGAGCTAAAAATTTTTTTTAAAAAAATATTTAATATAATTTAAAAATAAAGACAATTTTTTTAGTTGTTGCCAAACTAAGTTAAAATATTTTGAGTTAATGTTACTATTGAGTTAAATATATATTTTTTCTTTTTAAAAAATTTAAATTAAAAAAAAATCAACTAAAATTTTGAATTAATTATTTTTATTTTTTAGTAATTTTTTGTTTTAAATAGAAAAAATAAGGTCACGTTTTAAAAGTTGAGCTAAAAGAATCGCCTAAAAAGAATACAATTCCTCATAACGAAGAAGGATCTGCAACCATTCATTTGTCTGAATTTTCTCTCATGTTGGGCTCACGCAAGACAACAATTGTTTGTAGGGCCACTTGTCAGTTAACCGTGTGGGGCCCAAGCAAGACGAGTTCGAATCCTTGGTCGCCCATTCCTGCGACCATTCTTGCGGTGCCCCAAAACGACATCGTTTTGGGACAATTTCAATTTAAAAAAAAAAAAAACAGAATAGAAGTAAGGAAGAAGAAGGAAGAAGGGAGAAGAAGGTCAGATGAAGGGAAGAAGATAAGGCAGTGAAGAGAGAGGTGGGTTTCAGAGTTTGGAGAGAGAGGGAAGAGACCCGTGACGACGGTTCAATTGATTTACTTTATGATATACAGAGGAGCAAAAAACAAGAAATGAAGTTGGATTCTCCCATATTTACTCACAAATCAACCACAACAGAAAAAGCTAAGATCCATCGCCTCAATTTCTCTTGTCCCCAATTTTCTTAGCAGCCAAACAGCGTTTGAACACAGAAAAATAGCTTTGGAAATAAAAATTTAAAAATATGTAGAGAGAAGGGAATTAGAGTCCTTACTAGAGAACCAAAAGCCAAAGCCTTTGAAATCAGAGAAAGAGACTCACAATGTGCATAAAAAAATGAGAGAGTTTCTGAGATCTCAATTGGAAGCAATTTAGCAACACGAAATGGCCACGAGAGAAACGAAAGAGAGAGACTAGGGCTTTTCTCTCTCTCTCTCTCTCTCTCTCTCTCTCTCTCTCTCTCTCGTATTCGGTTTTAGGAGAGGTGGGTCTTGCAGTTGGAGAAGGAGATTTCTTTTTCCTTCTTCTTTCCTTGCTTATGTTCTGTCTTTTTTCTTTATTGAAATTTTGCCCCAAAACGACGTTGTTTTGGGGCTCCGCAGGAATGGGCGGCCGACGATCCAGACTCTACGCAAGACAGCAAGACTATCTTACCTTTCCAACTTATTTGTTTAGCCAGTGCTAGAATAACCATGTTATTTTAGCACGTTATTTTATTTAAATTATAATTACTTTTTTTTATTTTAGAATATTAGTTTTTTATTTTATTTTTTATTATCTTAAAATATTAATTTATTTTTAAAAATTAAGGAATAAAATAATATAAAATCATTATTTTATTCTTATTTTAAATTCATTAATAACATAAAAAGTATAATTATGACAATTGATATTTTTTAAAAAAATATACTATCAAATGGTAATTTTAAAAAATTAATATTTTTAAAATGTAATAATTGTATTATCAACAATAGTTGAATATTCCAAAATGGACTATTATTTTGAGACGGATGGAGTATTTTTAAAATATAATAATTGTACTATAAAAAAAAATTAAATTTCACAAAAAGGACTATTATTTTGGGACTGATGACGTATTTTATTTAAGTTATATTACTTTTTATTTAGGTTACATTGTATCTTTTTATCATCATTTCAATCTCAACTTACATTTTACATTTTTGTCGTAAAAAATAAAAAAATATATTAATTTAGCACTTTTCAAACAACCCCTTAATACCACCACACCACACTAATAATCTCCTCACTTAATCTCACTATACTCTTAATCACATCTAACTTAATCCACCAAATAAATAAGGCCTAAGAGTTTTGCTACATCACCATTTTTCACTCCCAAGTGCACCTCTAATGATGTAGCAAACAGTGTAGAATCTCACATAATTGAGTATGTGACAAATTAAAGGTTGATACTTTTCACATCATTAAGAGTAAAATTGTGGAGAGTTTCTTAGGGGTCTGAAACCAATTAAGGGAAAAAACTAATAAGTGGTATTGTCAAAAAATTATTATAAATTAATAAAAAAATTTGCTATATTTTTAATTATTAATTATTATATACTTATTTGTAATTTTTTTGTAAAAACATTGAAATTTGGGGAAATTACAATTCCGTTAACTTTTGAAAAAACATTTATAGACAAATGAAAAAATTTAAAATTTAAAATTTTAATTATTAATATTTAGAAAATTCATCACTGATATGTAATTATTTTTTTAAATTTATACTGAATAGTAATTTTCCCTTGGAAACTTCCCTTTTCAATTAAACCATTCTAGTGCAGGACTTGGGTGCCCCTAGCCTTTCTCCAGAATGTACTCTTTGGTTTGGAATTTATTGAGGCAAAGGACGTGAAATTTGTTCCTCAAAAATGCTACAAACTCAAAACATAATAAATAATAAATAAGAAAATATCAAGAATTTTAAATTTATGGTCAAGATTCACAAGTGACCTTACAACAATAATTTTAAATATATACCATTGATCTGTCATTTTTGGTAAAATTTTGAAATTTTTTCTAATATCGTAGATTTACGAATTGAATGGTTCGAATATTAAAATAAGACATACAGTGGGCCTCAGATGCCCAAACAGTGGTTGCAAATTAATATTTAAATTGAACATAAGCTTAATCCTTTTTGAAAATTATTATTATTTGTTCACTACTATTAAACCTTCTATGTATATCGTTTATGAAAATAATTCAAAAATTAGTTTTAAAAAGGATTAGGCTGATCTTAAGTATAAATATGAATTTGCAAGAATTGTTTGACCTTGTGAGGCCCACCATATGTCTTGTATTAATAATTCAAATCGTTAATTTTGTAGAGACTTTGTGTATATCATTCATAAAAAAAATTAGAAAAATTGTAATTTGGTGTATGTTTAAAAAAAAAAAAAAAATCAAATCAGTGGTAAACTTGAACGACTTTAATAATTAACAATAGAAATTTTTTCATAAATTTATAAATATTTTGGAAAAAACCACTAATTTGCAATTTTTTAAAAAATAATTTGGTCAATCTAATAATTTTTTAAAAATTTTATAATTTTAAAAGTACATAGATTAAATGAATATAAAAAATAATTTTTAATTAAAATATTTAAAAAAATTATTAAAAATAAAAAAAGATAAATTAATAATTTCAAAACTGTTTTTAAAATTTTCAAAACAAAGTGATAGTTGTGCGAGTATGGAGGATTTGGGGTGATTGTTGTGCTGGAGCACAACAATCATTATTGTGCAGTCAAATAAGTCCATTTCAAGGTCTATTTTGATGATTCAAACTGTTTATATTTTAGAATGTATCGAGTAGAATATGCCTCTAAAAAATTAAGTTAGTTGGATATTATCATTTCATCCACTCACATTTATATCTACAAAAATAAATGACAATTGTGATTTAAAAAATTAAAATGAATGCAAATGTGAGAAGATAAAAGGGTTAATGATATCCGATTAATTTGATTTTTTTCAAGTATGCTTTACTCGATGTACTAAAAAATGTGAATGATTCAGATTATCAAAATGGAATCCAAAATAAGCCTATTTAGTCAAGACAACAATAGCTCATGCATTCCAAAGACAAATGCCCATCGAAATCCAAATATGGATGTGTGAGTTTTTGTGATAACCCAACCCGTACTATGCTTAATTATTTATGTGATTATGTGTCAAATATGAATTGCAAGTTTAAGTATGGGAAATATGTGAATTTGGAAAAAAATATCTATTAAAAGTAGAAATATTTGTTGCAATTGAAACTTTGAACTGAAATTGAAGGCCTTAGAGGTGTGCTAAATAATAATAATAATAATAATAATAATAATAATAATAAAAAACCGACTTCATATCTATGATTAGCATGATTTATAGAGCTTACAGTGAAATTTTGAAAAATTACGATTCGCAATGATTAAATCATATTTTGTGAGTTGGGTCATATATGTGTGTTTAGCCTATTGTTCTTCATTGTTGCTTGAGAGCTCTAGAGAGTGAGTTAGAGAGAGAGGAAGAATAGAAAGCTAGGGATTTCAAGAAAATAAAGGGACAAACCTTAGAATTGAGTTAAGGTATGTTATACTACTTATAATCTTTGTCTCTAACTCATCTTTGCCTTGAAATCAAGAAGAAATTAGGAATTTGAGCTAGGGTTTTGAGTTGTATGGTGGCTTGAGCTAAATGCATGAAATTGAACCCTAATCTCTTCATATTTGTTTGATTTAAGTTCACTCTTATGATTGACCCATGAAACAAACCCTAGATGATTTATGAAAATAAGATTTGTTAGAAGATTATTCATGAATAATGTATTTTGAACTTGTTTATGTAACGTATGAATATGGGAAAGAGATGAGTCAATGAATTTGTTGTTGATGCAAGATTGATATGTTTAATGTGGAATTACACTTGTATAAGGTTAGTATTTCATGTTTTAAAGGAAGATTATATGAGATCTTGGCTTGAAATTGTGTTTAAAAACTCAATCTTTGATGAATTTTCGAACTGTCTAATTTTGCCCAGGCCGCACAAGCGGCCATGGGCTCCGCATGAGCGGAATACGAACAAAAGCAAGAAATTGCATTCTGCTTAGACCACTGCTCGAACGGCCCAGTCACCACACGAGCGGTCAAAGTGGGTGCACGTGCAGCCAACCCTGTTTCAGCTTATACCTGGTAACTTCAAATAAGTATATCTCTCTCATCCGAACTCTGTTTTAAATGATTCTTGAGCTTAAATTCAAGCCCTAGAAGTTTAGTTTCTAATGGTGGCGGTCTCACATTCAAATTCTAACTACACAAATAGATATGTTCAAATTAGTGTAGACTATTTATTTTCTTTGAATCATTTCATACCATCCCCAACCCTAACTTAGTTTCTTTTCACTTCTTGCTTTGTCCTTAAACCTTAAATATGTAAACTTGATATTTTCAATGAAAAACATATGGAATTGTTATAGGAATTATGTAAACACTTGAGAGAAATTAAAGAATGGGAAATAATTGAACACGCATGTAACGAATAAATCAATTGAGTGAATTGAAGGTAATGTGTTTTGAAATGTTATGCTTGGTTACGTTTTTGCAAGCTGAGTCGTTAAGGAATATCATCTGACCAAGCACTGTGAGTAACAATATCGTACATACATATTTTTTATTGTGTACCTCGAACTATGAATGGTGATTGGTGCCGACATTGCGATTTGATTGAAATGAGAAACTTCATTAATATTATATGGCATGTGCTATATGATTGGGCCAGAGGCCGCTTGTTATATGTTTGGGCTTGAGGCCGCTTGATATAT